>OX387192.1:11738960-11916453 GCA_947561395.2 Buxus sempervirens
CCAGGGAGCATGTACAGTGCATTTTCAGGATATTAATGCGGAGATTGTAAGATGTACAACTATACCAAATGTCCTTGCCAATCTTGAGCAGGCCCGAGACAGGCAAAGTCGACAGCCTGAGAGTCCCCTAACTCCGTCAAGGCATGCTCTGGCACCAGAGGTCCATTTCTATGCAGGGGACTGGGAAGAACTCCACACAGTCCTTTCTGTTGTGAGGAATGAAACATTTGATATGACTGCTGGGATTAGCATGAGTTTCTTTGAAGAAGATTTCAATGATGGGTGTAGCAGTCAGGATGGTAGCATTATTGGACACGAATCATCCGCAAGACGATCAAGGAAGCTCTCAGGAAGCCGAGCATGGGAGAGGGCAAGCGAGACAGACACAGGGGAGGGTGGGTATGATGTTATTTTGATGACAGATACTCCATGCTCAGCCACCACTTTGAAGAAACTTTATACACTGATAAAGAAGGTTAGTGTCTGTTCTACATTTGCCTCTTCAATCATGATGTTGAAATAACTGGATCAGATGTTGTTTTTCTCCTGCTTTCTTCATATATGCATACAACCCACAGTCATATCTTGGCACTTCATGATGGATTGTCACATCGTATGTTGTATGCATCACGATCCATGACGAATAGACCTGTTGTATGCATCACGATCCATGATAAATGATGGATCTATCACTGCCAAGTTTCAGATCACAGATCCTAACAGCTTTACTCAACTTGTTCTTTTTGGTCTCTGATAACAATTGGGCTTTCACCGCCAAGTTCTTCTGATAATAGAATGACCAGAGATTGAGATACCATTTGCTTTATGGTACAGTACCGATGTGGTACAGTCAAGTTGATGTTTCAGAGGATCTGAAAGATACTGATCTGGGACTTGAACAGCAGTCCCTCAAACCCTAGCTTCACTCACCAATGTTCCATTTACTTGTATTCTGAGTTTTTATGATTGCTCTTGTTGCAGCATTGCTAATGCCTTTCTGCTTTGAACTTATGTTTTGGATAACCAGTGCTTACGACCACCGTATGGAGTATTATACTTGACAACGAAGAGGAACTATGTCGGTTTCAATAGCAGTGCACGGCACCTGAAGACTCTGGTTGACGAAGAAGGTGTCTTTGGAGCTCATGTTGTCACAGAGATGACAGATAGAGAGGTTTGGAAGTTCTTCTTCAAGTGAAAAATGATTGTTGTAAGTAGCAAAAAATGATTCAGAACTTTATCCCTGATTAAAGGGGTTCTATATCTAAAGGTTTCTAGTAACTGTAAAGATATATTACATCTGATAAATTTTTTCATGTAGTAAAAATAAAGTTGGAAGTCACAGATTGATGGTGATTTGCCATATTTGCTGGCAATCACTTCCTTAAATTCTTTTTTTTTGTCTTCATATTTAAATTCTTTTTTTCATGGATATTATTATATGTGAAACTATGCAGAAAGTTTGAATTTTGTATAAATGAGATTTTAATGTGTTGAAACACAACACTTCTTATGATTGTAGATAGCAACTTTTGACTCCAAACCATTTGCACTTGGACGGTTCGGTTTATGAATTAGGTTTCTACAAACAAGATCTGTTACAAGACAACGCGTTGGGTTTAATTTTATATACCTGTTGAGCTATCTATTTGTTTACATATATATATATAAAATAAAAATTTTTTTTTGTTGGTAATTTTAGAACCATCTATGTCCCCGGCAGATTCTTGGCGGAATAACTTACACCCATTGCTTTCCAAATAGCTCTTTCCCATTTTTTATATTGACTTTTATATCCTAATTAATTACTTACACCCACATGTAGTATGCAAGTGCCACCCATCAATTTATTATATAAAAGAGATAGATATATATATATATATATATACACTTAACATATTTGGCTCTAGTTGAATTTATATATTTTTGTATTACCTAACATATTAGGCTTTAGTTGAATTTGCCTTTTAAAAAGATATGAAAGTAACAAAGCAAAAGGCAAAAAATAAATAGAAGAAAAAGCTAGGTATTCATTGAAGATGATCCTGGGAGATAAAGTGGGTACTAATTGGAGATGCCTTCGATCAGTGTTTCTTAGGCTGCGTTTGGCATTTTTTTTTGCTTTTGTTTTTTTGCTTATTTAAGTGAAATCATGCTTTTTGAAACAATAAGCATGTTTGGCTACTATTTGCTTTTGCTTCTCATTATGAAGCAAAAGCAATCTAATTGTTTTTATTAAGAAGCAAAATTTTTTTGCTTCTCATTTTTTAGTTTTTTGCTTGTTGTTACTAATTTAATACCAAAAACCTACTCTCACCACCACTATCACTCACTACCATTACCAACTACCACTATAAAACCACCTACCACCACCACCTCTATCCACTACCCACCATCACCATCCACCCTTACTTCTACCATGGGCACCACTACTAACACCACTGATCCACCCACCATTACACCATATCCACCATCACTAGTACGACTTATCACCAACCACCACTATCATCACCATCCACCATAACCGCCCACCACCACCCATCGCCCCCACCACTACAACTACCAACAACATTCCCACCACCACCATCCACCTATACCACCAACACCTACCATCCCCACAGCCCCATCACGACTATCACCACACCAACCACCCCCCACCCACCAAGACACCTCCACTACCACCACTACCATCACCGCTCACCCACCACCATCACTATTACCATCCATCACATATCCACTATTACCACCCTCCCTTACTATAGTACATTTTGTCATAATATTAGCCAATAAGCAATTTTTATGCTTTTGATAGTACCAAACATGTTTTTTTTCTTTTTTTAACAAAAGCAAATTTGAACCAAACGGTTTTGCTTCAGAAAAAGACATTCATAGAAGCAAAAGAAATCTAATTACTTTTCTTGCTTTTTGAAGCAAAAAGCAATGCAAAACACAACCTTAGTTGATGATTGTTTTTCCTCTCTTCAACATGTGTTAGGTTTTTTTAGATTTTTAGAAGAAAAAATAAGTTGTTTTACTTCATTTAAAAAGCAAAAAAGTGCTTTACATATTTTTAGCTTTTAAATTCACAACACAATTGAGCCAGTGCAATTCTTTTGAGAGGTGGGCCCCTTGGAATTCTGGCTATAAGTAGCAAATGGCTTCATAGTTGTATAAGTGCAAATTAGTTAAGGGTAGATGAAAGTGAATATAATAAAATGTGTGGAGCAATTTGGGTGTCAAATTTCAGCTAGAAAAGAGTCAGTTGGCTTTATAATAACTAGTCGGGTGCAGATGCATAGAAGAACAGGCAATTGATAAGTTCTAAAAAAGTTGAGGCAATTTTGACTATTGTATCCTTTTATTAATAAATCTAATTAGTCTTTCAAATTCGTGACCACATCAATGGCTAGAAGTGTGATGAAAAATATAATTAATAGAGAAATATAAATAAAGGATAATATAGAGAGAACAAAAAATATAGGATAATATAGGCTATTAATGCAATATAATCCATATTTTATTAAAGTTTATTTTTGTCATTAATAAAAAAAATTAACAAAATTTATAGTATGGATATAATTATAAAAAATAAAAAAAAGAGGTTATGAATAAATGCTGGGGGGCGTGAATGAAAACAGGCCCTTATTTAATCAGCAATTCGACTCCTCATCTTTCTCAAAAATTTATAATTAGATCTTCCTTCGTCTTTCTATATTATGAAGTGTTTTAAGGGCATTTTTGGAATAAGTTTTCATGAATCATAAAAAGATACTCTTTATAATTATTTTTAATAAGTATCGTTAATTTCAAATTACTAAGAATTTGGTGTTTAATCAGGGTTATTTTTAAAAAATCATCACTAAAAACCAATTTCCCCTTAATATTTTACTTAGCCAGGTGGACTAAATACTTCTAAGGCGGGTTAGTTTTTTTTGTCAACCCATCCGATTGCCTTCTTGAGATCTTAGAGCTGGTCGTACTAGAAAGCATTTCCTCCAGAGCCAAAATCCGGCGTGGGATGGAGTTTGGATGTGTAGGACCCTCTCCTGACATGGGCATCCATCTGTGCGTTTCACGCTAGCACCACTAAGTGGCATCAGGTGAAACATTTTCGTGTCATACTTTTCAAGAGTACATCAACCAGTAACTCCTTTTCTTTTTAATGATGTTGCTTGCCTATGAGGATACTTTTCCAACTCCATGAATCTCCTATTTTGAGATCTAATGAAGATTTTTCTCCTACGAATTGAGATGGCAATGGGGGTAAGGGGAAGGTTTAGCCCGACCAACCAAACCTGAATTTATTAAAATATTATTTTCATATATATCATTTACAAAATATGCATATTTTATTAATAAATATATTATTAATTTATGTATTATATTTAAAAGCCACAATATTACTAACTCCAAGGGGTGGTTCAGTGTTTGGTATTGGCTAAACCCTTATAAGGGCGGGTCCAAAACCCACCACAAGCCCACCCCGTTGCCATACCTACTTCTGCGTATATACTTTATATGTATTTGCGTTTCCCACGTTGAGTATGGGTGATTCAACAATCTTCAGCATCCCCTGAGTCCCAGTTCGCTTCTAGGGCATGGCTTGTTTGCCAACGAACAAAAATGTAATTCCTTAATTCTTCATAATAGCCTCAAAAGTAAATCTCATTGGACTCTTCTCAGTTGCACCTAGGGCTAGCAATGGGTCGGATATTTATCCAAATCCAATCCAAAAATGTCAAATTCGGATTTGAGACATAGATCCATGGTTCGAATATGGATATGGTGAAAAAGAACCATTTGGGAGTGCTTGTGAGTCCCAAATCTCTATGTACTTTAATACGAAAGCAATATCAACGAAAATAAAGAGAGCAAGGCCACAATATAACGAGGAAACCCTAGTAATCCAACTAGGTAAAACCTCAAGTTTCTTAAGGCGACCGCCCCAAGAAAATCAATCTACTATAAAATAATGTGAATACAAGAGTTATTAAGTTACAGACTTCCCATCCCACAAACTCACTCATGCTCGCTTCCCACAATGAATCACTCCCTAGTGAATTAATCCGTCCTTGCCTGGCATAACGCCCTAGATCTAGGTCTTTTTTTTTTAATATATAACAGATCAGGGCATTACTTGAATGATAACACAACAATTAAGTAGAAGGCATAAAAAGGTTAAAGATAAATCATAGCGCGCTAAGAAACTATTTAATTCATTATTAGAGTCACAAGCGGAAACATAAACTAAAAATTTGTTTATAATATTAACTCATATTTGGGTCAAAATTAGATTATAGTCCTTTGACAATCACCCCAAGCTTGTCGACTTCTCCAAGAATACCTAAAAAGTGGGGAAAACTAGAGTGAAATATGAATCTCAACAAGTAGCAATATGCATGCTAGAAATCAGTCCATTATCTATAAAATAACTTCCATAAGGTGTATGATTAAACCAAATCAATAATAAGTAAATCCAAAACATTCAACAAACCACACATGTCAATATAGATCAAAATCCATCTCAACCCGCAACCATATAGGTGAGTAACCAATATTTTGCTTAAACACCATGCTTATCCCAATTCCATGGATAGAAAACAAAGGCGACCAGCATCCAATCTCGTCCCAAATCCATGGGGAGAAGAACAATACCATAAGCATCTCAATATAATACTCGTCCCAAATCCATGGGTAGAAGAAAGAATCCATGAATAATATTCTCATCTCAAATCCATGGGTAAAAGACTAAAGCCGCAAGCATATGCTTACCCTGAATCCACGGGTGGAAGACTAAAGCCACAAGAATGTACCCATTCCAAATCCAGGAATGGAAGACTATTGCCACAAGCATGGGACATACGTCACAAATAGTCGCATACGCGAAGTCACATACGTGATAAACCAACCCACATATGTGGAGACACATACATGTCAAGAACAAGGTAACCATAAACTCCATCTCTTTAAACCATAAACCAAAACATGGTCAAATTATTCAATCCAAGTTCAAGCTCTGTTTAAACTATTCTATAATTCAAAACACATTCAAATAGTTCTAATATAGATGTTGAAATCATCAAATTCAACCTAAGTTAAAAGAAATCCACATGTTTAGCAAAACTCCAAAAACATGAATCTTTTTAACAAAACATGCCCTAAATCCTTATAAAAATCCAATTAATGTTTAGGACAGTGCAAACACTCTCAAAATACCCTAATCTAGTTGGTACAAGATTTGGAATTCCATAAAAATCATTTTAGAATCAAATTCTATGTTAAAAGGTCAATTTATAAAAATCTGACATGGGCACTCAATGTGGCATTCAAGCCCCAGGTTGCGTACCCTACTATTATCATGTTTTTATTCTTAGCGCCCTAGGTAGCGTTCGAGCCTCAGGTTGAGCACTCAAAAATAGCTCTTGGGCTTTAAACTAAAATACATACAGGCGGGGCGCCTAAATTGGTGTTCGAATGACGTTGAGCGGCCTTACAATATAAGCCTGGCGCCCTAGTTGGCGTTCGAGCCATATATCGGACGCCTATTATAAATCGCAAATTTCTGGGGTTTTTCTACAATTCACGAATTTTCAAACCAATTTCAAATAATACCAAACCAACCCCTCAAATCACTTCAAAAACATGTATATCATCCCCAAAACATCCTAGATCATTCCAAAACCATCAAATCATAAGATCACAAGTTTTCTAAATCAAAACCCTAATTAAACCACCTTTAAAGTATGTTTGATAGTGTTTTCAAACTTCAGACTAATATATGCTTAACCACGAAATATACTTCAAACAAATATTTGATTTCAAATAAACCAAGATTGGTCCTCAAAAACACATGGAAAACATGCAATTCCTCTAGTTTTCAAGAGGGTTTGCTAGTTGCCTCAATATGCAAAATCCTTCTTTCCAATAATCCCAAAAGTACAATCATTTTGCAAGTATTTTTCACGCCACTCTGAGGATCTCCAAACACAATCTCCACCGTTCAGATTGAAGCACCACTAATCACGAACATAACCTCCAAATTTGAGGCCACTCATCTCTAGATCGCACTTTGATGGCTGATGGTCAAGAATTTCTGTAGCAATTCTTTGTCTCTAAAAGTGTCTTGTTCTCTCTCTCTCTCTCTTGATATTTTTCTCAACCGTGAACCCTTCTTCTTTTCTCTCCTCTCTTTTCGTTTGATCCAGTAAAGAAACCCCAAATCCTCCTAATCCCTTCCTTTTATACACTCACCTAATTAGAAGTTCTAATTGAATTAGGAAACTTTCTGACTAACCCACTTTCCTATATTATCATATCTTTCATTTTAAAATCTTCTCTTAAATCCTCACAAAAGAAACTCATAATTTAGTTAATTTTCGTGCTATTTTTAATCTCTATTTTTAAATATTATCTAAACACCTCATTATCTCCCTTATTTCTCAAATTAAGGCCCCCAATTAAATATAATTACCAATAGGCCCTTTTTTCCTTCTATTAAGCCATAAATATTGCTATTTAAATTCAAACCTAATCCAAGTTACTTCTAATTAAATTTCTCACAATCTATTAATTACTTAACTAATTAATTTATTAATTGGCCTATTAAGAGATGACTAAAATACCCCTTTCTTTACCTATGTTGGATTTCTTCCAAAAATGCCCATATTTACTCCCCATATTATTCTTGACCATAATACACTTGAATTAATACCTATCTTCCCCAAACATCCAGATTTAATTTACTCTTCCCAATTTATCTAAATCAATTCTTTACTTTTTTTTATTACTATTTAACTCTTCTTGAAGTCAAATCTATAATTAATCTTCCAATTAATTGAAGTTACTATTTAAATTCCTTATTACTCAAAATTGTTATTTATTTATTAATATATTTTTAGAATATAATGCAAATCCTCCAATATTTGATTAAATCTTCACTACTCAATATTTTCAAACTTATTTAATTTATTTTTCCAATATTTAGAGTTATTTTATTATATTATTATATTCAAAAATTCAGGATTGTACACTTGGAATTCACCTCACGATCATGAATAGCACTTTGGAATCTACCAAAGTGTTCTTTACACTCTTGAGAATCCACCCAAGAGCTTCTTTGGAATCCACCAAAGAAATCCGCAATCCCTTTGAAGAAGAGGGAAAGAACTAGTAGGTTTCTCAACGGAACTATCCTTGATAGCATAAGGGCTATGCTGTCTTCAATCTTCTTCTCTTTCAATGAAGTACCAAACAAGGTCTCAAAGAATTTCTCTATAAGATCCCAACTTTCTAATCAATGTTTAAGTTGTAATTGTAATATTATAACTGACACAGGGTTTGTGTTGTAAAGGTGATCCTTCAGAGGTCTAGATTGGAATTATGAAGCAGAGTTCTTAAATTAAGAAGGGACCTTAAGGTGAGTTTTAATTGTAATTTGGAGTTTAATTAAAGTATTGATAAATAATTGATGTTTTGTAAATATATGTTTGCCGAAATTTTTAATGGCATGAGAGTAAATATAATGAACTAGTGGAGAAGGATAGGGAGGTAAATAGTTTTAAATAACAAGGGTAATACGGGGAATGAGAAGGATTGATAAAACCTCAACTAAAGCCTCATTCCTATGATTTTTGGGGGCTTTCTCTCTTCTCCATTTCTTCTCTTAAACAAAACCCTAACTCTAGGAATTTGTGGGGGGATTTGTTGTATTTGGTTGAAGGATTCCATTCAATGGGAAAGCATACTAGAAGCTTAAAGTGGAGTTAAGTTGCTGATTTCAAGCTGGGAGAGAAGAACCAAGTTGAAGAAATCGGTATTTTGATTTCATACTTAGGTTACTAAAGCTAAGAAGAGGGTGATTATAGCTTCAAGGTAATCAACACCCTTCTAAGTAAACCTTGATTTAGTTTTCTTGAATTTAAAATGAATTTTCGGATTACTTTTGCTAACATAGCTGTTTGAGTGATAAAATGAACCATTTTGTATATTTTTATGTTCTTTTGATAGGGATAAGTTAAGGAAACCAACCGGTATGATTTCTAGGTGTATCCTACAGATTTTGGACTATTGAGAATGCCAATTTACTGTAGTTTTGGATGTTCGAATTTTAACAATCGAAATAGGTTCAGATTTTGGGGTTCATAGTGTAAGTGCTTTGGTTTTATATTAGGTTGCAATTGAAGATCTAATTGTGATAATTAGTGATGTTAGAAGGTGATAAAGAGATCTGGGAAGTATAAAGAAAATTGGTAGTTAGGAACAAGCCTTGTAAATTTACAAATAGAAACAGTCCTGTTAATTGTTTCAAAATCGCACCATATTTCTGTTAGCTTGCGAAGACATGAAAACGCTGCGTAAAAATTCAAACTAATAGCTTAAAATTTAGTTTAAGGTGTTTATAATTGAATGAAGATGATTTCAGACCGATTGGACATCAGGATTTTGCAAGAAAAAGTAGGGAAGTTAGATGGTTTTCGTCCTAGTGCGGTAAGACAGCTTGTAACCACCTGTAGTAAAATTGCTATAACTCTCTCTAGTAAACTTCAAATTTAATTCCATTTGATGCGTTAGAAACTAGACTCGTAGACCTTTCTATTGGTATATGGCTCACTAGTTAGTTCTTCACCAATTGAATCAGGTTTGACACTTTGTAAGGGTCAAAAACCAGATCTGCAGTTTGACTGCATTTTTAGGAAAAGTGTATGTTAGCCCAATTTTTCATACGATTAATTTAAAGTTTGCAAATTCATAAATTAAGATAGAAATGATATCAGTATTATTATAAGATGTTGTTAAATGAGTTTGCAATTTATTTTAGATGCATATGAGTATAGTATGTTTATAAAATGAGATAAATGTGATGCTATGTTTTTGCATAAGAAAATATTGCTTGAATTTTCTACATGAAATGAACGACTTAAGATTAAATGTATGGAAGCATGAGGGCATAGGCCATGATTTGAAGATGAGATATAATCCATGGGGCAATGGCCTGGATAATTATGAATTAGTAGCCCTACAGGCAGTATTTAAGAAACATAATTCTGTTGACATGGAAATGATTGTATAAGATACAAAAGAAAATGAAATGCATAAAATGTTAACTTAAGATGCAGATCCGTATAACTTAAGTAGGTGTGTTAAAGTATAAATATCGCGACCTTTGATACTATTGTTTCACTATACGTTGATTTTATTGATTCCGGCTTTAGGCCGAGGTTCTATTGATTCTGGCTTGAGGCTGATGATTGTATTGAATTCTAGCACTAAGGGGAATCGGTGGCTGATGCCCAAGCTTCATCTGGATGCCCTACGCTAAGGGGAATCTGTAGAACCCTGGTTTTAATGAGCAATTATTTAAAAAGATTAACTAATAAGCTTAAATAAATGTTTTGGTGAGTGGAAATTTTAGGTTATCAAAAAACAAAGGGTATATTGGGTTATATCAAAGTAAGTATGTAAGTACGTTTAAATATTAGTGATGGGGATTAGAATCTTAAATCCGAATTAATAGTATCCTTTAAAATTAATCGAGGGTAGTAAAAATGTTAAGGTAAGAGTTAGGTGTGGAGTTAAGCAAGGTTTTTGTGTGTTATAGCTGCTAACGTAGGGAAAGGCTGTGGTGAGTTCTTAGCGGATCAACATTTGTGTTGGACTTTAAGCGCCAATATTATTCTATAAATAGAAGTCTGCGGGGGAAGTTTGGGGGTCTCTCGAACGAAAGGAAGAGATCTCTATTCAGGAGCTCGGGGGCTGTGATCTGTAGAGGCTCGGCTGTTTCTTTTGTGAAGTTCAGAGGTAGATGAGATTTGAGCGTCTGGTAGAGATCAGAAATTTATCGACTACCATTTGAACCCGGAGCTGCAGCCGATGAGATCAGAAGAGAAATTGTAGGAAGCGATCTGTGGAAACTCAAATCCTGTGAGTGGCACTCTGTTTAAGGGAGTTTTAGCATATGAATGTGTTTTAGAACTTGAATTGTACTTGAATCTGCCGTAAGTCTTGTTTATGACCTATCAGTGAAGATCAAGTGATTTCCATTGGATTTTTGTTTGGATTAATTTCGATTGGTGTTAATCGATTTGTTAGGAAGTATAGAAGGGGATTGGAGTCGAGTTTGGAAAGGGATTTAGTTTCAGAGGTGTCGGAAATCACCAATCAGAATGTGGAAAATTTACCGAGTCGGACTTGGGTTGGCGCTAAACGCTATGGATCTAGCACTAACCTATATGAGGTTAGCGCCAGTTCAAATTTTAGTCAGGGGCTAACCTGTTAGACCTAGCGCCAACCTCTGGAGGTGAGCGCCAGGTGTGTTTTGCTCAGTTAAGTGTGGCTATTTAATTCTAAGGGGGGTTTTCATGGTTTTTACCTCCAAATCACATCCAATTAGAGTTAAATAAGTGTTACAATTAATTTGTATTGGTTTCTAGTTGAAGATTACCTACGGTATAAATATAATGATAGAAATTAAGTAGATGTGGAATGGATATAAGTCAATGAAATTAGCAATCTAGGTAATTGATTTCTGGTTAAGCTTAATCGAAGTTCCTATGCTGACTTTGGGTTTCTGTATAATGTGTTTAATCTCTAAAACTGCAGATTTGAAATAATATTTGGTTTTGGACAAATTTTGCATGCTTTAATGATTTGGGACAGATTTGAATGTATGGATTATTTCATGAATGCTTTACTTGAACGTTGTTTAATCCCGGAAGTTGACTTTGGAAATGCATATTGTTTTGTTATTGTGAATTTACTTGAGAAGGTACCTCAGAAACTCCATGATGGAGTGGGTCAGTTCTGAGTGGCCTATGTTATGCATTGATCACATTTGGCTATATGTGCTTTATACGTTGGATTACATGCTGAGTTACATCTTGGTTTAAATTGGGGATTTGATTTTATTTGCTGGTCTAGCTTGTCTTGGATCCATGTCAAAGCTTAGTATTGAAATGTTATTGTTTATTGGTGTAATCACATGGCCTCATGTGTTGCCACGACCGGTGTAGAGCAGCCAGAAACCCTGAGTAGGCCTGGTTGTCAATGCCGAAACCCGATGAGTAGGTCGGCATTTGATGCGAAACCCTGAGTAGACTGGAACTGTGTACATGGAGGTGTGGATGTCTCCTTGGCATGTGGATTAACTAATTTAAGCAATAGGCATGTCAATGACCATTTGATGTCTTATTGTTATTGCTGTTGGTCTCTTGGTTAAAACTGATATTGGAATCATGCAAACTTTGGATTCTCGATTTTATTTCTTCGGATTATTTTTTGCTTGTTTATTTATCGTGGGATATTTTAGAAACTGAGATAACTGTTTTGCATGCATGTGCTACTCACTAAGATATTCGTATCTCATCCTGTTTGTTTCTGTTTTGTTTTCAGCTGCTCTTGGAGAGGTCGAATCTTGCGGGTAGTTGCTCGGTCTTGTGAGTAATTTCAATTTGGGTTTTTAGCGTACTCTAATTATCTAGTTATTGTTGTATTCATGTTTTCCCTTCACTCTAATATTGCGATCATGTGTTGTATATTAACCTTCGGAGGTGAGTTACAGTTTAATTACATAACTCGGATCCAGGGCATTACAAAATCAACGTTAGGATGCCCAATACCAAGGGGAATCAGGTTGGATGCCTAACCCATATGGGAAACCTATAGAGTTAGATGTGGTCAAGACATTTACACTTAAACAACCTAGTTAACCCTATAAATGGAATGAAATCAAAGTGGTTGTTATTGCATAAAGTTAGCATATTTTAATGTTAGTTTCCACTGATTAATGAATGCCTTTGTAAGCATGTGCTAAATATTATGGGTGATCTTTAATGATGTTGCATCGGATTTTGATATAGTGCGATGCATCATGGATTTAAAAAAAAGGATATGGCATGAACTGTGATTTTAAAAGCATGCATAGTGTTGCTTACTGGGACCTTCGTCTCATCAAACGTAGTTTATCAGTTTTGTTTTAGATCCATCGACATCTGGAGCAAAAGCCGATAGTGGGAAAGAAAGCGTTGGGATACAAAGAGGAGGACTTCTTCAGGCCTGCTAGGACTACCTAAATACATGTATATCTTATTTTGGATTTATGTAGGTAGAGGGAGAGATAGAGAGGGATGTTAGATGCTTAGATGGCCCACTTTTGTAGAACTATGTATATAACTTTTAATGGGTTCTTTTGCTACCCTTTTCTTCATGGCACATACCTTCATTATTTCTTTTATAGTTAGCTTGACTATACACATATATTATATGTTGCACCCACATTTATCAGGTATTTTATACACTTGTTTATTGTCCATTTTCTAGGTGTTATATACGCCTTTGTCCTAAAAAAAATTACTATCATGTTTATTAGGACCTGGTTAACATCCCTCAGCTAATCTCTGTCCAAAGGGACGAGATGCGGCTTATTGGGGTGTTACATTCTCTAAACCCCAAAACCCTAAAACAAAAGACTAGAGAAGAAGTACAAAGAAAAATCCTAAAGACCTATTTATAAGGTTAAAGCATTGTCGAGCACAGGCTGCGGCCAGCTGCGTGCAGGTTGTGCAATGGGTGCACGGAGAGTGCGGCCATATATTGTTGTAAAACCCCAAATTTCTAGAAATTAAATAGAATTAATAATAAAAGAATGTAAAGCCCATATTTTAAGAATTGAATAATTAAATAGAGCTAATAATAGAATTTAGATCTTATTATATTATTACAGATAATGAAGTTTCGGATCAACCCAGAAAGTTGCAGATTGACTCGAAGAACTTGGAGAATTAAATTCAAGGTGAGTTGATAATTTAGTTTTAGTATTATTATTAATGTTGTTGTTATTACCATTATTATTATTATCATCATCATCATCATCATCATCATCATTTTTATTATTATTCTTACTATTATTAATTTCTAGAAAAATATTATATAAAAAAAAGTGAGAGAGAATTTTTAAGGCTTGGTTGAACCCAAGCCAATGTGTGTGTAGTCAGCTAGGTAATTGGGATTTAATCTATTGGTTTAAAAGGATAAGGCTAAACCAAGAAGGAAATTTAGGGTAAATAATTTTTTTAGTCAAAAATTAGAGAAGAAAGAAAATAGGAAACTCCTATTCTTGTTAGAAGAAGAAGAAAAGAGAGAGATAGGAAAAAGGAGTTGCCACAACCCTTCTTCCTCCCTGCGTATTCTTCAAGATTTTTCATCCTCATTGTGTTGGTTTTGATTAGATCAGAGAGTGGAGGAGAGAGATTCGTGGGATCTAAGGTAAGCCAAGTAAATGAGATTATGGTTTCATGTTTTATATGCATAGTTTTGGGTTGCTAAAAGGTTCTGAGATCATATTCACGTTGATTTAGATAAGAAGAAAGTTGTTTCATTTGGGTTTGCAAAAGGAAAATATCTGGAATCTTTTGGAGAAGATTTAATCTGAGGAACAAAGCAAGTAGCCCCTTCTACTTGCATTGAAATCATATTTTCAGTTTTCTCAGGATCCATGTTTATATGCATGATTTATTGAAATTTTGATGAGCAAATCTTTGTATGTTGTGATTTGTTTGTTTTGGATTGATTGAGCATGTTTTAGAAGTGATGTTAGATGATTTAGAATTGATTTGAAGTGATGGAAATAAGGTTTGAAATTTTAGAGTTGAATTTCGGAAGTTTTAGAAAAATCTGGAAACCTATGTATTTGAACGGTCGCCTGAGTTATGGCTCGAGCGCCAACTCAGGCGTTGGTTGATATGTGTGTTATGTGTTAAGGATGCCCAATGCACATTGAGCACCCAAGCAGGTGCCCCGCCTATGTATTTTTTTTTTAGGTTTTAAAACCTGAAAGTTAAATTTAGGAACTTGTACAAGCGCCCGACCAACCGCTCGAATACCCTAGCGAGTGCTCGACCAACCGCTCGAATGCCCTAGAGAGCAACTGATGTCTAAAACCCACTTTCTTCGTCGCTCGATAGGACACCCAAGTGCTATATTGAGTGTAAGACCTCAAAATTTTGCAGAAATGTTTAATTAAATAATAATCAGTATATATTTGAGGATTTTACTGATGGATTGTAATTATAATTATAAGTGATTACACTGATGGAGGAGATCTAGAAATTGAAGCAAATCTGACCGTTGGATCATGAAATAAATAAGTATTAATGTAAGGCTATTAATTAATCTGATTGGTTAGTAGCATAGGAGTTGATGGTAGCGAGATACGTGGAATCATGAGATTAAAAATAGAGTTAATACTTAAAAGAATACTTCTTAGAATACTAATCGTATTTTAGAACTTGTATTCTCTAACGGCTGAAGGAAACCAGAGACCGAGAGAGAAGAGAAGGAGGAAGCATCCTTCATCCTAGAAGAAGTTCTATGTTGCTGTAGAGGGATCATCATCTACACTTGAGGAGGAAGAAGGGAACTTGGTCGAACAGAGCTAGGTAGCACACGTGTTTAGTCGAATAGTTAGTTTTCTTACGGTTTGATCTTTCTCAATCATCTGAAAGTAGTGTATTCACGTTTCTACATGATTTGGAAGTATGATATATATGTTTTGAAGATATTAGAATTGATTTGAATAAGTAGATCGTAGTTTTGATGCATAAAAATTAGTTTTTGGAAGTTGGATTAACCACTGTTGGTTGAGCGCTTGGCACGATCGCTTGGGTGATCTGGACGAGTGTCTCGCCCGTATATTTTTAGAATTAAGTTAAGTAGGTCACCCAACCAGATCGCCTGAGTGATGGGTTGAACGACTGTTGAAGTTTTATTTTTGGGTAGGTCACCCAGGGGGATCGCCTAAGCACCCACCCTGAGCGCCCATTATTCAAAAGTTTTGTTTTAAAAAGCATGGCCGCCCAACCAGGTCGCCTGAGCGACAAGGACGAGCGACCATTACAGTAAGTTTATTTTTCCTATTTTGAAGAGTTATTCAATTCCAAAGTAATTTTAAATGAATTTTAATTACCTGAACCTACAAATAGTGAGTGTTTACAACTGTTTTCAATGACTTTGTATATTTAAACAAATTGATGAGTGATTTAGGGTGTTTGCTAAAGTATATTTTAAAATATCTTGATTTTGGAACTTTAGAAAAATCTTCACTTCAGAACTATTTTGTAAAATTATATTTGGAAAGAGTTTAAGCTTCGGAAATCCCCGCACGAATGTTCTTCTAAACACGCGTGTTATCTTCTTTTATAGCTTAAACGTTCGCGCGTTGGACCTTAACGTCCGCGCATTTTCGTTTCTTAGTAATTCATTCTATGGGGTACCTTCGCCTTACCTATAGGGTATCTTGATATTATTTTTGGGGGTACCTACGTTTTATGTGGGGTACCCATACAATACCTGACTTCATAATTGTGGCTACCGTAAGGCATCATTTGGGGGGGGGGGGGGTACTTTTGACTTATTTGCTGATGTACCTTAGGCTTAATTGGGTGGTGCCCTTGGTCTAGTTTCTTGGGGTACCTGAGCCATTTACACGTGTAAACATGTACATGTGCACTAACATGTGTACGTGAACCTTTACATATGCACATGTGTGTACATGTGTACACATGTACTTGTACATCTGTGTAGACATGTACTTGTACATCTGTGTACACATGTACACATGTGTATATGTGTACACATGTACATATGCGTAGACATGTACACATGTACACATGTGTATATGTGCACACATGTACATGTACATCTGTGTACATAGGTACACATGTGTGTACATGTGTACACATGTATGTACATGTACACGTACAAGAACATATACTTGTGTACATGTACATGTACACACACAAGTATACCTGCGTATACATGTGTGTACTTGTGTACACATGTAAGTACATTTGTTGATGTGTACACATGTACTTATATATATGTGTACACATGTATGTACATGTACACACGCATATATTAAGGTATGCAACAGGTACCCCCAATTAAAACTAAGGTACCCCAAGAAATAATACAAAGGTACCCCTTAGTTAAGGCGAAGGTACCCCGAAGAAGGAAATACGAACAAACGTCAATGTGCGGACGTTGATCTCTAACGCGCGCACGTTTCGACTAAAGAAGACAACTGACGCGCGGGCTTTTAAAAGGACCTTTTGCGTGTTGAAGTTTGTTAATAATTGTTTCCTGAGGTACCTTCGATATAAGGGTGTGTACCTTAATGTTGCATTGTAGGGTATCTATGTTCTACAGGGGGTACCGTATATATATGTGTATATATCCATATATGTGTGTATATACATATATGTGTATATATATATGTGGGTGTATACAAGTACATATATATATGTGTGTGTATATATACATATATGTGTGTCTGTATATATACATATATGTGTGTGTGGGTATATAGACATATATGTGTGTGTGATATACATATATGTGTGTGTGTATAGATATATATGTGTGTGTGTATATATTCATATATGTGTGCGTGTATACACACACACACACACACACATTGAAGATTAAGGTACACCCAAAAAACAATTCCCAAAAATATGTTAAAGGTACCTTATGTAAAACAGTGGTACCCCACAGTGGAAGATGAAGGTACACCCCCTTATACCGAAGGTACTCTTGGAAAAATTATTAACATACTTCAACGCACGAACAGTCCTTTAGAAAGTGCACGCGTCAATTGTCTTCTTTAGCTGAAACGTTCGCGCGTTGAAGATCAACGTCCGCACGTTGATGTTTGTTCGTGTTTCCTTCTTTGGTGTACCTTGGCCTTAACTGCGGGGTACCGTTGTATTATTTTCTGGGGTACCTTAGTTTTATTTGCGGGTACCTGTTGTCTACGTTAATATATGCGTGTGTACATGAACATACATGCGTACACATATATACAAGTACATGTGTACACATATACAAATGTACTTACATGTGTACACAAGTACACACATGTATACACAGGTATACTTGTGTGTGCATGTGTACATGTACATGTACACAAGTATATGTTCTTGTACGTGTACATGTACATACATGTGTACACATGTACACACATGTGTACATATGTACACAGATGTACATGTACATGTACATGTGTGTGTACAAATGTACACACATGTGCACATGTGTACACACATGTACATGTGTGCACATATCCACATGTGTACATGTGTACACTTATATACATGTACATGTGTACACACATGGGTACATATGTACACATATATACATGTACATGTGTACATACACACATGTGTACACATATGTACATGTGTACACATGTGCACATGTGTGTACAATCATGTGTACACATGTACACACATGGGTACATGTGTACATACACACATGTTTACACATATGTACATGTGTACACATGTACACACGTGTACAATCATGTGTACATACATATAGAAATGTACATACATGTGTGCACAACATAAACTGAAGGTACCCTTTAAAAAACCGAAGGGACCCTTTAAAAAAGTTAAAAGGCCCTAGGTACTCCACATATTTAATATCAACGTGCGTACGTTCTCGTGAACGCTCGAACGTTTGCTTTGGTCGTTGGTACCCCCGCTTTTTTGCAGGAGGTATCCCCACATTTTGCCTAAGGTACTCCAAACATAAACCGAAGGTACCCTTTAAAAAATTCACTATGTTGTACACATATTTTATATCAACACTCGCACGTTATGGGCGCGTGCGTCCGGGCGCTTGCCTATATTTACAAAGAAACAGGTCTGGCGCGTTATTTCGTCCATGCGAATTAAAGCCATCCGAAGCGCTTCATCTTCATTTCAATAAAGTCTTCTCAGGGTGGGTACCACTTCATTCTCTTCTGGAAGAGTTCCAAATCCGTTATTTCAGTTTCGAAGGTGTGACTGATGCTTTACAAACTTTATTGCTTTGATTTTATATGTTACGATTAGGGTGTTAATTTGTTCATTTAGAGTTTCCGATCTATGTTTTTATTCTAATGTCTTGAAGAGGTACATTTGGCTTTATCTTGGTCGGAATGGTTTCTATTATCGGTTGCAATCAAGTTACTATTCACTTTTCCTATAAGCTTTTGACAAATACACATCCCTATTGTTATCTCCTTAACGCGTGAATAACGCCTGCACTTTTTTCTCAAGTGTTGGGATTTCTTTTATGTATATAAGGAGTGGGTTTTTTCCATAGAATTATTCATATTATTCACATTCTATATTATTTGCATTCGGTAGCACTCATCTTTTCTGTGTCTAACATTATCGTTTGCTCTGTGTTTTTTTGTGCATATTTATTTTCGTCCTCTCTTCTTCTGAACTCTTAGATGGCCCCTAAAACTAGAGCCTCATCTTCTAAACCTAAGACATCCTCCAAGAAAGCCAATAAGAAACCCAGGACTGATTCATTTGATAATTCAATCTTCATCAATCGGAAAGCCAAGAAGATGTACGAGACTAATATCAACCACAAACAAATCTTGCTTGAAAGCGGGGTTATTCTAGACGACTTCCCCGAGTCTATTCGTGGAGCATTTACCGGGAGAGGATGGGATAACCTCTTCACCAACTTCCTGCTCCCATCCCAACACCTAGTATATGAATTTTATTCAAGCATCCACAACATCGCAGACGGTCCCGCATCCTTCGATACCTCTCTCAGAAGGCAGCCCATCCATGTTCCCTAGGTATTCCAAGAGTTGAAAATCCTGAATTCCCGTATGTTGATGCTCCCTTACCATATTTGCTCAATGAAGTGGCTGCTTGCTTACTGACCACTGGGAGGGAGGGGGACTATGAGGGCAGAGCTCTGGATTCCTCCAATTTTACATTTGACGCCTCATTCATATACAAAATCCAATGCTCTAACATTGCGCCGATGAGTCACAGATCAACCATGCCTCCTATGCGAGCACTCTTGCTTTATGCATTGGTCAAGAGCCATTCAATTGATGTTGCCACCATCATGATTTCGTCTATTCTTGACTCTTTTCTCAATACCAAACATAGGTGTGGATTTCCTCTCGGGTGTGCCATTGCAAAGATAGTCAAGATGCATCAAATTGACTTCCCATAGTATGAGTTACTTTCTCCCCTTCCTCCTATCAATACTGCATCATATAATAAGTCCAAGGGGCAATACAACAAGTTTCATCCTCCTCCTCCACCCCTCCCCCTGTTCCAGGGGTCCATGCTCCTGCTCCTCCATCTCCTCCCCTGCTGGTGAAGATGCTCCTACTCCTGCTCCTCCCCCCAATGTTTCTACCGGACATGAGCATGGTCTTCCTCTCCCGGAGTCTGCTACACATGATCAACCTATGGGACCGGATATTTCGTCCTCATCGGCGCATGCTCCTGCTGCTGCTCCTATAGACCAAACAACTTCTTCCCAATTTCCTCGTGGACTTGCATCAATCCTTTCACAGGTTATGGGCATGCAATGTGAGTTGATGAATCAAACCAAGCTACTTCTTGAGAACCAGGAGACGATGAAGCAGCAGATAAAACAATTGTACGATGGTCAGCTTGCATACAAGCATGAAACTGCTCGCGACGTTGATAAGATGGAACATCTTCTTAAGAAGATAGAAGATGACACCTACTCTACGAAAAAGGACGTACGAGAACTGATTGGGACGAAGTTTGCACAAATGGACACCAAGTTGAATTGGGTGAGGACAATAGTATGGAATGCTGATGACACACTAAAAGTAGTGCGTGATAAGCAGACCAGGCTGAATGAGATATATTTGGAGATGCAACAAGACTACAGTCGGGCCATGAAGCACTTTGAATTGGAAAATCAAAAGCTTCAAAGGCTGAATAGGGACAAGGGAGAACAGAGGACAGTTGTCGATGTAGCTTCTCAAGGTGTTGTTGGAGAGCATATTCCTCCAAGTGATGCAGAGTACATTCGAGATGAACATTTGTTGCTTGAATCCCTTGAGCCTGCACACAAAGTTCCTGATCCAGCAAGGCCTGCCCCATAGTCTTGAACCTCTTTTCATGTCATTTGAGTATAGAATGCATATAATTTGACCATCTTTTTTACTTATGTGCCTGTAAAACTTTCCGATAAGTGTATGCAAAGCAAATATTGTTTGGTCTTCGCATTCATTTGTCATATTCCTCTTTCTCCCCAATGGAGTCCAATGGGTCTAGCACGTCGTAATGCGTGTACATGCAAAACAACCAGTCCAAGTTGCTGGTTATATTAGCCTATGGTAATGAACTTCCACCTATAAGACTAAGTTATTATGCGAAATGATTAAAATCTGCAACGAAGGCTGTGGGAAGAAGGGGAATGCAAAACAAGTCAGCATATATTACGTATTAATCTTGAGATACCCTTCCAAACGGGCCTACGTATCCCCCAAATCAACCCAGGGTACCCCCCACACAAGCCTTAATTTATCCACAAAAAATTCTCCAAATTAAGGGGAGAGTACCCCCAAGTAACACCTAGGTACCCCAAAGGTAAATTTAAGGTACCCCACAAGAAACCCGAAGGCACCCCCACGTACAAAATAGTGGGAGCACTTCAACACGCAAATGTTTCCTGGTAACGCTCGCGCGTATTGTGCACTTTAAAGCTGCAACGTGCGCGCGTTAATGATTAACGTCCGTGCATTTCGTTCATTATCAATTCCTATTTGGGGGTACCTTCGACTTACTTATGGGTTACCTTAATATTAATTTTGAGGGTACCTGGGTATTACTTAGGGGTACCCTTCCATTATTTCGCATCATACTTCTCAGTACCTCAATGTTTTTATTGGGGGGTACTTTGGCTTATTTGCTGATGTAAATTAGGCTTATTTCGTGGTGGCCTTGGGCTTATTTCGGGGTGTACTCAACTCTTACTAGGTGACACCTAAGCTTATATGGGGTGGGGGTGGTACATTGTGCTGATTAGGGGGTTACCTTAGCCTTCACATGAACCGTACCTTCGTTTTGTTTTGGGGGAGAGTACCTAATGTATAGTAACTTGTTTTAAAATTTAACGTAATTTACGAACAATGAGTTTGACGAATCTGTGGTAGAACTTAAGCAATCAAAATAACCAAGCTTTTATTCAATGGATACAATGTCCTATGTACACAATACTTTAAAACAATCTGATCGTGAAACATCATAAAAAACTAAACATGCCATAAAAGTAAAATCCGAGTCAATGCTTGATTCAGCTACAGCATTCATTACAGGAACATCCTTGTTCTCAAATAAATACATACAGATTCCTCAAAAATTAAATTTTAGTTTGACGCATGTATAATATAAAAATGTTAATACATCGAACTCTCCCCCTACGTAGAACTCTTCTTCACAATATCATCCTTCACCGTGTTTTCTTCGTGGAGGATCATCTCACTCACAATGCCTCTTCTGAAGCCCGGAATATCCTTCTATTCAAAAATAACAAAACTATATTAATAATGTGATCATTTAGAGCTTTTGAAAACACAACTGAATAGGTTAGGAGTTGTATACCTGCGTGAATCGAGGAGAAAGTTCTCCTCTCCAGTAAGTGGCGAACTTCATGGCAAAGATTCCACAATCATGGCTACAAAAGATGCGATTACAAGTTAATGCTATTAATATCATATCGTAGTAAGGATAGAAAAGAAAGTATAGGTGGAAAAAGTACGGGTTGCCTTGCCGAGGAAGCTTAAGAGTCTCTGCTTTCGTCCTTGGAAATGCGCTTACTAAAACTTCCTTTTCCCATTGCCAGGTGCATATAATATCTACTACTTTTAGCTGAAATATAAAAATTGATACTTAATAACAACATTAGTGACACAAGAAATTATTACGCTGATCACTTACCACTCCAGTGAGAACTTCGCGGGTTCTCCACACCTTCATCGTGTTCAAAAATAATAATTTCTTCTTATTCATGTCAACAACACACATGTACCAATGTTCTTGCTCCAATATGGGGAAAAACAACTGCATACAAACATATTTATTAGCCCTACCCTATTAAAAGATCCCAGCAACAATGATGAGTTAAGCTTACCATTTTGTAGCTCACTATATTCAGTAGGTACGATGGATCAAAATGATCATTAAGTCTGGTGAGGTCTCGTTTTCTTCTGCCACACAAAAAGTTTGAAAAGTTATAATATAAGTTCAACAGGAGTATTACCGACATTGTCAAATGATTTTGAAGAATGTCGTAGTAATTACCCCAATATCTGACATGAAGAAGTAACATGGGCCTCCAACTTGCTGTTCCTGGAAATTCAGCATCCGCATGTAGCAATCCAAGATCTACATAGAAAAAAATAAAATCTAAGAATCCAAATATTTATACGATCTGACAAGAGACTTAGGTTGTTAGACTTCTACCCAGTTGGTAACCCATTTCTCAGGCTTCAAACACTCGATCTCACTGCGGGCAATGAAGATATCGAATAATCTCACCAAAACCTCGCTACATATATATCCTACAAAAGAAATAGTCAAACCATACGCAACAATTTACAAAGAAACAACGCATCAAACATAAATATGCGAAAGTACGTACTCTGGATCGAGGTCCTCATGGAATGCATAGTCACAGACCGCGCATCTAACATCCACCGGAGTCCTACTAGAAGATGCCTCCATTGGTTCGCTTCCCTACAAGTTTATTAAAAATTCCAAAAAAATGAATATATGGCTATCAACCTAATTCTAGCCGAAAAACAAAAAACAATTCCTTTAGAAAAACTGAGAACAAACATACCAATGGCTGTATGGCCGCATCTTTGTTCAGATCGAACAACAACTTAGCCTCCGCAAGTTGATCATTGCCAGATGGCACCTAAAATATATTTCATGTAGGTCACACGATCATTATATCGACAATTTTGCTCTTTGATCTACTAGAGTAAAGTTTTACATAAATGGTTGACATGCAATTAGACATCCAATTATATACTACTTACCATTTGCGTTGGCCTCTCGACATCGAGCAATTGCTTACTCTTTCTGGCCCTCTTCTTTTTCTCCCTAGTGATGGTTGTAAAAGGACTCCTTTTTGCCTTGCCGGGCACCTTCATTCGTTTCAATCTCGGAGCTTCAACGGGTTGAAATGGAATGATTGACCCTTCATATTCTCCCGATGTTGGATCCGGGATACATTCCGCCCTAGGTTCAATATCTTCCATCGGCGACACTGGGCAAGGGCCCTCCGGTACAGAAGCAACGTTCACTGGAACCTCAAATGGTTCCTGTGGACATTCAGGGCCAGAGTAGCTTCAGTAGTCACAAGCATATCCAACAAGCTCGAGAACCATCTCTCTTAATTCAGATTGCTCTACTTCAAGATTGCTTATCATCAACTTCAATTTCTCCACCTAAACAAATCAAGCCTCAAACATTTGCATTTCTATAAGATCTGGAACTTATGATGAATAATGACAAAAACCAAATTCCATTACCTCCTTCTCCAAAGCCTTCAATCTCGGGGATTTGGCTACCTCACGCTAAAGGGCAGCAACTACTTTCGTTAGCTTCTTTATCGCTGCCCTCAATTTATCCTGCTAAAACACACAATCAAGTAAAATTTATGTCCATGTACGTATAATGAATATTAAGTACCCCCTATTCGAAAATATAAATACAATATAATATAACATACCTTCTTCTCCCCTTTGATTTATCGGACTCCGGAACATTTTCATATTCAATATGTTCTGGAATTTTCATGTCCTTTTCCTTCCCTTCTTTCTCCCTCTCCAACACATCCTCATCATTCCACACGGTGATGAGAGGAGTTGTTGCATCCAAGTCTATCGCGGTCCCATCCATGCGTAAACATTCATAATAGAACATTTGCGATTGAGTAAACATTTCTTCCATTACAATTTAAGCATACCAAATATATGAAATGTGTGTATAACAATAATTTACCTTTAAAAAAACCAAACAACCACTGACATATATTTGGCGCTTCTCCTTATATCGGCGGATTACGGCAATGAGCCAATCAAGAACCAACTTCGACCAGTTGAGGGTATGGAGTTCCTCCATATCTATTACGAGATTTAAGAACTTTGTGTTGGCCTCCGGCTTAGCTTGAGGGCATAAAAATGAGCCCAATGCAAGCAATACAAAAAGCCTCACAAAATCTTCATCTGCCGTCTCCTTCTCTTGCAGTCTTCTCTCCAGCTCTCCTAAAGTATCTTACCTTTATCATCACAATACATTTTCTTTAATTCTGTGAGGTCGTTTCCACCTCATCGATTTCTATAGTCTCCCCGGCAGAGGCCACCCCCAATATCCGCTCAACATCAGGAGGTGATATATCAAATGTCCTTCCACTTACTTCAAGGCAACATTTATCGGGATCAAATGAAGCCAATAAGGACACAATGTTGCCCTTATAACAGTGTTTAATCGTCATATCAAGAAGGCTTCCCAGCCCAATTTCTCTAACAGCTAGCCTCTGGGACTCGTTCAACCTTTTGATAATTTTTAGCAGTCGTTGAGGAGTACATCTATTGCGAACTCCTTCCCCGCTTGGTGCCATTTATCTACAAATAAATACACAAATTGATAAAAAAAACTTTGCAATGTGACTATTTACATGTGCCATCTATAAAATCAAAATGAAACTATAAATACATCTTACGTACCCCACAAATATGCATTTTGTATCCCACAAATAAGAATTGGGTACCCATAAATAGGCCCCCTAAATTGGTTTACCTACACCTAGAAATTGGCTTACCAAAACCCAATTAAGCCTTAGGTACCCACAACAAAATAAGGCTTTCGTACCCCCACAAATAAGCCTTAGGTATCCCCAAATATCCCCCACCCCCCCCCCCCCCCAAAAATGTTCTAGGTACACCCCAAAAATGTCTTGGTACAAACAAGTGAGCCTTAGGCACCAGCCCCATAAGCCTTGGGTAACCCACCAATTATGAATTAATTGGGGAGGGGAGCGAAATCTAAGCCTTACTTCACAAGATTTTCATCACGATTAAGTACAGGATTAATCGTGACCTGACGATTAAGTGCCGCGATTAATCAGACGACTAATCGCAGATTTGCGATTAACTGTAAGCAGTGAAACATTGTCTCTGTTTCGTAGCGATTAGGTCTCAGTACAAATCGCCGAATCACGATTTCAGGAAGTACCTTAGCCTTATATTGGGGATACCTTGCTCTTATATTGTGGGTACCGTAGGTTTAGAGGGTACCTTAGGCTAATTTTGGTGAGTGCATATGGCTTACCATGGGGTACCTTAGGTTTATATGGGAGGTACCTTAGGCTTATATGCGGTACCTTGGGCTTAGAGTGGGGTACCTTAATCTGATTTGTGGGGCGTACGTATGGGTTATTTGACTGGGATACCTACACTTTATTTGGGGGTGCCTGTGAATTAAATGGGGATGTAGCTAATGCTTATTTGGAGGGTACCATAGGTTTATTTGTTGACTACGAAAATGTTTTTTGGGGAGCTTTTCGGGCGTACCTAAAGCTTAACTCGGCAGGTACCCATCATTATTTGGAGCAGTACCTTTGCCTTATTTGGGCTAGTACCCATGGCTCCTTATGTATACATTTGGTCATTATATTATAAAATTAAATAAGGACTTACAGTCATCTTTCAATGAGGCTGGTGGCTGTCGTGGTGGTCCCTCGCTTACGAAGTTCTTGTGATGGTGGTGGTCCCTTTCTTTCGTCAAGTGGGCGCGCACGTTTGTAAGAAAGGGAAACCTCTGTGAAGCAAATGGAGTATGATCCTGTCCTTTTCGTATGCGATGAGGATGACGAAGACGAAGAAGGTCCAGAAATGTCGGGTAAGGTGCAGACGTGGAGAGGATCCTAAATTAAATAATATGTTTCGCACATTTTCATCGAGATGAGGAGATTGCCGAGGACAAAGCCGAGGAGAATTTTCATAGTTTTTTAAGCGTTTCGTTCAAAATTACGCTACTACCCTTCGCTTATTTTGGTCCATTGGATTGCGCTTCACAGACGATGAGTTGCTTCACAGAGGATCCGGACGCCCATAGACGAGGAACCTGATTGGTACGAAGTTCTCGGCACATCCTACAATGCTTGTTCTGATGATATCATCAAGAGGCAGTACAGAAAGTTAGTGATCTTGGTACATGTGGATAAAAATAAGTCTTTGGCAGCCGAAGATGCCTTCAAGTCCATGGAAAGGGAGATAGGGAACAAAGAGTGAACCTCTGGTTCGACCCGGCAGCTAAATTCCACACTTACTCAATTCTGTGGAATCATCACCATGTTGTGTAAGTTGCACATATCTTCATCTGCATAATTATTACTATAAAGTCTAATAAAGCTCCTTTTTCAACGGTAACGGTGATTTTTCTACAAGGCCAACTTCTACGTGGATGAGGTACCCATCAGGGTCTAAAGGAACAATGAGGCTTGAGGAATTCCTTATCCCAAGTCCCAATCCATGGGGATCTAACATTGTGGGAAGCCGATGATTCGGCGACGAGGGGCGGGATCAAGAAGATCAATTGGAGCAAAGCTCCCTTCTTCGCCTACTACACAGGCTTCAACATTGAGGGATGCCTTGTACCAGGGCCTGCAAGTTGTGCCACAAATCCTACAAATTGGTGGGAGGGAACAACTTATCATGAATTGAGCTTGGTTGAAGCCAGAAGATATAGGTGGGTTAGAATCAACCATATGATCTACGACTACTGCACCGATAAATCTCGTTACCCGGTCACCCAACCAGAATGCATTCCAGATGCTCTAAGATGTCTTATCCGATCCAAAGAAAAAGAGCTATTATGATCTGAGATGTGTTTTCTCTGCAACTTATCCATTTGGAAGAAAGGAATGTCCCAGATGTTCTGGGCCTTGCCCCTACAAGGCTCAACAACGTTCATCCATTTACGGTATTATTTGCAAAAATCGGTTCGGTTTGGGTTGGGTTTCAGGTTTTATATAAAAAATTAGTTCGGTTTCGGTTTGGGTAGTTCGGTTCGATTCCGAACTAATCATCAATAACTTTGGTTTGGTCCTGGGTTGAGGCCAACCCGAACCAAACCGCACCGAGTTGCAGCCCTACCCATCACTAGAGCTAGCAACGGGTCAGGTCGGGTCATAATTGGGTTGGGGGTTAATCGGGTTGGACTAAATTAAGGTGGGTTGGAAAACCCCCAACCCGCCAACCTGTTTATTATTTTTTTTATTTTCCAAAAAATATGATTAAAATAGGGTTGGGGGTTAATTGGATCGGGTTTACCGAGTTTGGGTCGGGTTGGGGGCTAATCGGGTTGGGACGAGACACTTTTGTCACTATTTTTTTTAAAAAAATCGGGTTACCAAGTCATAATCGGGTTGACCCGATTACTGGCGGGTTGGGGAAACCCCAACCCAATTAATAAATGGGTCAACCCAAACCCGTTTAACTCGGATCGGTTCACATTTTGCCAACTCTACCCATCACTCGTGTCCGTCCTACCAACCATGCTCCTCATATCACACTCTAATCGACCCCCTCATACTCTCACATGTTTCTCTGTATTCAGTTAAGTGGCATGGCCAGATACCATGTGGCATGTCATGGCAAAAGAGCTCCAAATATGTACGTGCATAAGCCTCCTCCATTGAATGGATTACTAGACCCGAGTAAGCTCTAATACCAGTTGTAACGATCAAGAGTTCCCTTCTTCCATTTTAAAACTAACTTATGAGTGACAGGAAAAGCCTTTCACTTAACCCTGTAGATACCACAAAATTGCACAATTTTGGATAAATCATAAAGGAGAGAAATATTTTATTGAAATTTTCAACTTTTAGCATTAGAGTTAAAGATCCATAACCCATTTGAATCTAAAATTACAAAATAGAAGGCCCAAAACTAACACATTTGTTGACGTTCAAGCTAGCCTCCTTTCTTATGGAGGAGCGTGGTTGTGATGGCTCCTCACTTTGGACCTCCTACTTCTCTCTTAATACCCATATTTTGTAGAGGGTTGCTTTAACCAACCTTTGGCATGTCTCCCATTTCTATACCCTTCCTTACCCCAAGGTACAGTTCCTGTATGCCCTTAAGAAGGGTGATTCTGTTGAACTTCCCTCCCACATTATCTCTACCATGCTAGAGGTTTTTGAGCACCCTAAGGGACCACTTTCCTTACCCTTTGGGTGTATCATCGCTTGCTATATTTCATCCATAAGTATATCCTATGGTTCTTAATTTCATTCGTATGTCCCTGGGAGTCGGGCTCATAGCAGGGACTCCACTACTACCCCCTTCTTCTTCAGATCCCTCATGTGCCTGAATCCTTCAGATACCCCTCCTGATGATGCCCTTTCATCTTCATTTCCTTCTTCTTTAGCCTCTCCCTCCAATAACATGTTATTTATTAGGAAGCAGATCTCTCAGATGGCTTCCAGACAAGAGCGAAGGTTGCAGATGATGATAGAGATGCGGCAATGACAGGTATAGATGGAGCAAAGGCAGCTGGGATGGAGGTTCGGATGGACTCTCTTCATGACGCCCAGATCCAGCTGTACTCTAAGTTTCATGTGTTCATGATGACACCAGATACACTTGGTGATGGAGTTGGACCGTCGACTGCAGCTGCTGGAGATGATGGGATGTAGGAGATGGTGGAGCTGGTGAAGCTGGAGAGGATGTAGTTGGTGGTACTGGTGGAGATGATGGTGCTGGGCTCTCACCTTGAGCCTATCACTACTTTTTATATTTTGGGGTGTTGATGATAGAGAGGAGAGATGGATAGGATGGGTTGGATGATGTATTTTTCTTTGTTTTTTCTTTCTGTTGTGGATGACTGTACTTATGACAGCTTGAAAGTTTACTTTATTAATTTTTCGATGTTACCTTTCATATTTATGAATGAATGAATTTACATATTCCCTTATCTATGAGTTTTTGACTGATATTATGGTCGGATTCTTGTGATAGTTTTCATATTCCTTATCCCTTTTTCTCTTCGTATATAGGCATTTAATTAGTTTGAGTTGGATTTACAGGTAACAGATTTCAAGTTAAAATCTATCTAGGTATATACCAAGTAGATTTTGCTTGATCTTTTAATATTTCTAAGTATGGCTTGTTAATTTACAATATCTAGGGAGTTATTTTAATTTGCTTTATAAGGTTTTTGACACAAATTGCCAAAAGAAAATTTTAAGCTAAAAGAGACTCATAAATTTTCATAAATCAAATCTCACTTTTCAAGTGCTAGAACCTTAATTTGTAACTTGATCTGCGAAATCTCGTTTTCCTTGCGACCCTTCATTCTGAGTTTATCTTTGCCTTGCCTGAATCCTTTAGATAAAAAGATCAATCACCGCTCTTATGGTTCTCCAAATTACATCAAATTGATCAACAATAGCTGAGCTTGAACTATCTAAGCCCTTGAAACACATCTAAATAATACAATTCACAACAAACAAAAAAAAAACTCTAGCTCAAAAATCAGTCAACCTATAAGAAGACCTATAGATTCTATCTATTGAAACCAGATACATTTAATATCAATAAATCATGTCATATTTTATTAGTATTGTTTTTGTCAGACAACAAATAATCCATGACAGACTACTTAATTTGTCGGGTAATAGATGACCCATGACGGGTTGTTTCTGTCGGGTGACAGATAACCCATGATAAATCTATTTCTATCATGCGACAAATCATCCATTCCAAATCATTAGATAGGTAACATGTCAAGTTATAAAAACGGTCATCTACATTAAGCCCCCTTTTGCGTTTTGGCAATTTTCAAGTGCCAAAAGCAAAACACAAGTGTATGTGGTATTTTGGTAATTATCAATATTTGACTAATTTTTTAACTTAAAAAGTATGTTTCAGTCAATTTGATTGTGCCAAATTCTTACTGACAAAGATAAGTTAAAAATAGAATTGGACTCAAATTATTGTAGATAAAATCCAATTACAAGTAAAAATTGTGTAGAACTCTAATTGCTAGAGTTTCACTCTAACTCTAATTCTAATTAGTTAAATATAAGATATAGATTTAATTGCTTAAAGATAGAGTTGGATTTAAAGTCCCAATCAAACAAATATTCTCATTCAAATATTATAAATATATGTCATCAATCTCAAAACTCATATATGTTGACAGTCAAGCTTCTACAATTAAATTTAAAGCTTCAAATCTCTTAATTTCAAAATCCAGGTATTTATTAATTTTAATTTTAACTTTTTTTCTTTTCAGTTTTATACGCCGGATACCTTTATTATTATTATTATTATTTCTCTCTCTCTCTCTCTCTCTCTCTCTCTCTCTCTCTCTCTCTCTCTCTCCCACCCCCATCTCCTTCTCTCTCTTTTCTCTCTCTCTCTCTCTCCCACCCCCCATCTCCTTCTCTCTTTTTTTTTTTTTTGCTTTCTTCTCTCCTTCTTCCTCTCTCTCTCTCTCTTTCGTTATCACGATCTCTTCGTTCTCCCTTTTTTGTTTCTCTTTTTCTTTTTTCTTTTTTAAACGAAACAAGGCCCAGATCCTTGGGCAAACCCCAGGCATGGCATGAAGTCTGCCCTTTTCATTAACACGGAGGAGAGTAATTTTATGTCATGTCAAGACTTGAATAAAAAGAAGGATCCACCACACATGCAGGTTCTATTTGAGAAGATCACAACCGTACATTTCAAAGACTTTTTCCACCATGAATTTGGACTTCTAAATAAAGTCCTTGACGTGTTTTCGACTTTAGCTTAATTAAAAGGTAAATTTACACTCATGCCCTTTAAGTTTTCTCACCATGCAGAATGCACTAAAGTACTCCCCTCTTTTTGTTTTATTATCTCTTTTTCTAGATGTCACATCCCCACCTCCTTTCACAACTCCCTTTTTCTTCAATATTTTTGTAATATATGATCTCGAATATACATTTATATCTCACTTTTGCATGTTTTCACACTTTTTTTTTTATTTTTAAAAAATATCTCATGTACTTTCCCTTTTTTTTTTTAATTCTATGTCTAACATTATTTTTTTTCTTTTTCTTTTAATATAGGTGTGCCATATTCAAGGACATCTCACAGCAAACGCATAACAGATAATTAAGCAAACAGAAACATTCTCTACTTGTGCCCATGAAACTCAGTGTGATTGAGTTCGTGCCCAAATCCGTGCCCGCAGGACCACAAGCGAGTTCGGGCTTGGCTTGACTTTGACGAACTCACGCCCGCTGGAAGCGTGTTCATGCCTGGATCCGTGCTCACAGGGCCATAAGCGGATTCTAGCCTAGCCTGACATGACGAACTTGCGCTTACAGGGCCAAGTGTGCTCATGCCTAAATTCTTGCCCACAGGGCCACAAGTGGATTTAGGTTTGGCTTGCTTAAATGAACTTGCGCCTGCTGGAAGCATGTTCATGTTCGAATCCGTGTCCGTAGGGCCACAGGCGGATTAAAACTCAGCCAATTGGGTGTATTGGGCCATACTTAATTTGATGAATTTGCATCCACCGAAACTAAAGAACCCGTTAAAGATGATGATATCGGGCACCTTATAGTTCGCCGAATAAAATTGCCTTGGGCTTGGAGATAGCTGGACGCAACCCCCCGTCTTGACATATCACTTTCATCTTTGACATAGAAGTTGGGTTTCAAGAAGCAGCATACGTAACCTAGGACAGCCTCATGCCGAGTGATCAAATCTACTTAGCTATCATCACGCCGTCTTCCATCCATGGATCATCATGATGGGTGCCTCTCTTGGTCTTGCTATGATCCTCACTGCTTCATTGGATATTTCGGACTTGTTCAAATTATTTCATCTTCTCGATCAAAATATTGGTGTATGACAGGTAAATTAGAATCTATGTTTTTCTTATATGAACCTTCTAGTACTTTGTTAACAACTCTCCACCTTATTTGGTATTTGTCATCAGTTCTTGTTGTTATGATGAATTCTGCTTTTCTTTAGCATTCATTTTCGAATGTGACATTTGTTGTGATTCTTGCTGACATGTTCCACGACAGCTTCTTATGTAGGCTTGTGCCAAAGTTGGCATGAAGGTAGCTTCAAGGCCTTCTCGTTGAGCTACTATCCTCACAATTGACAGAAGCAAAGGCATGACTAGAAAGGCTCTACGTCGAGATGGATGAGATGAAGAAATACCTTTCTTCTTGGCTTGATGATTTTGCCACGTTCTATTGAAGAACTAGTACAGACTTTCAGGCATTGTGGTTGCATGCCCTAAAAAGGTATGTTTTCATGCTTTCTTCAACTTCTCATTTTGCACATTGTTTCATTATATCAGCACCTTTAATAATTCTTTGGCACTTTGCCTAGCTCAATATTGTCTTCAGCTTTAAGGAATGTGGCTTCTATTCACTTGTATTTTGTGGCAGGATAAGTATCATAAACAAACCCTTTTCTTCATAAATAATGTCTGTAGGTATAAGGAATATGGCTCTTGTCCCCTTATGCCACCCGACGAGATCAGTGTCATACACAAACCTAGGACCTCAAGACTTTGATTTATTCTCATTCTCTTTTACCGCCTTCTGTCAAGGAAAATTTGGCTCTTGCAACCCAGTGCCAAACATGAATCTTTGTGAGACCCTGGTGTGCGCACCTAAATCTAGCCTAGATCGCACACCGGGCGCACTTTCAGTGCGTGCCACAGGACTTTTCGGAGTCGCCACTGCCTGAGAGTGCAGGCAAACACGGGTTTGACCTAACCGGGTCTAAGTCTGGTTTGTGGTTTATTAGAGTTCTAGATAAGTCCTCGGTTACGGTCCGGGGAAGTCCTAAAGACACCCCGGTTCGCCTCGCCGGTCTGACGGGTCCCTCGGGTCTCCCTGGTTTTTGAGTCAAGTTCACCATTTCCTAGGCCATCATTCTACCTTATTTGGTCTGGCGGGGCCCTCTGAAAGTGTGGGTCCCTTTTATTTGATTTTATCTTTTTATTTTAGTGGAGTGGGTTGGATCCGGGTCCCATTGGAAGACCCGTGGGTGGCCAAGGTTGGGCCTGGGGCCCAGTAGGGTTATTGGGTAACCCTATTTTGGTTATTTACTTAGCTTATTTATTTACATTTTTATTTGGGCTTGATGGGCTTGGATTTGGCCCATTAGCCTAGGATCAAGTGGCCTTGGGCCCTTTTTATTGAAAACGGGCCTGGTTTGGGCCGGTCTAAGGTGGGCCCCACAAGTGGGCCCATGGGGATCTTGGTGGGCCTATCTAGGCCTACAGTCCAAAAGTGGACTTAAAACAGTCCAAATTACTTAAGAGGCTGGTTCAGGCCAGTTCGGGTCGGGTTTGGATCCAACCGAGTCAAAAAAGTTACTTTTTATGTTTTTATGAACTAACCACACTTACTCTGCGGTTTGGTTTGAACCGCAGACCGCAGAGTAACTGTGGTCATGCCTAAACCGCTTTGAGTATGGGGTTTTTACAAAATTCTGCTGCTTTGCTCCATTTTCGATTGGGATCGACTTGGCTGCTTCCCTAAGTGTTCCGGTGACCTCATGTTTCCAAACTAAATCAATGAATGGATCCATGACATTTCCATTTTGTTTTATGAATCCATTTCTTCTCTTTTTCATATTGAAGCTCTCATTCTCATGAAGAAATCTCATCAAAAATGAACAAGTGGATTAGTAGACAATGCATTGAAGTAGTAAAAGGGTAGGATTCTTTACATAAAGAAACTCACGAACATATTGAAGAAGAAGTTATTAGAAACATTACCACGTTCAACTTTCTTGTTTTGATGATGTGGAGGTCCTTCGAGGATTTCGGCAGCGCTTCCACGTCTCCTCCAGTATTCTAAATTGGTTTTGGCAGAGGTTTGATTGGTTATCTATGCTAATAGGCTGAATGGGAAAAGGTTTAGACAAGATTTTGGCAGTATGAGGGTATTCCTTAGTTTTGGGTATAGGGGACCATAGCATGGGGACAGGGTTTGGACGTGGGAACACTGAGGAAGGAGACAGAGGAAGCCTGGAGGCTTGGCTCCTCTTGAAGAGAAAACAAGGAGGGAGAGAGAAAGGAGAGAGCCCAAGGGGGAGAGGAGGAGGGATTTCTTGATGGAATGAAATGGGGGGGCCCCCCTTTTATAGTTGAAAAAATGACCTGAAACTGGATTTTAATCACTTTTTTTGACTGAATTTTAATTTCTTGTTTGACATAACTAAAACGTAAATATTTTTTATTCTTATCTCTCCACATCATTATATTCGTTCATATCCTTCTCATGTGGTTCTTATTTTTTCTTTTGTTTTTTATTTACTTTAATCTTAAGATTCTTTAAATTTTAATGTTATTTTATTCTTTAAGATTGGTTTGTTAGAAGACACATGTGTTTTATATTTTTCTTTTTATTTTTGATTTAATTTAATTGTTAGATATTTACAAAATATTATTATTTTATTCTTAGATTTTTATTTTTTGTCCTTTCTTCAATCTTGCCACATGTGCAGATTTTCCGAGATTTTTTGACTGCTCATAACTTTCTCATTTGATATCCGATTTCAGCAAACTTGGTGGCGTTGGAATCAGTTTGAGATCTTCTATCTACTGAGCTAGAGTTTGGTAGCAAATTCTAGCTTTTTAGCAGAAGTGCAAAGTCGCGTCCCGGAGCTAGTTTTGCTCATATCTCCTTATCCGGGACTCCGATTCCAGCAAACTCAATTGCGTTGGAGTCGTGTCGATGCGCTCTTTCTGCTGATGTCCAATTGAGCAGCTAATATGGAGTTTTGCAGAAAGCCGATTTCTACTATTTCCAGACTTGACCAGCCTATAACTTCTTTATCTGGACTCCGATTTGAGCAAACTCAGTTGCATTAGAATCGTATCGAAGTCCTCTTTCCAATGGTATAAAGTTTGGTGGTCAATTTGTACCCGATCAAAAAGTCAAAATTTTGACCCCCTTAGGTTTGACTTTTAATTTGACTTTTTATTTTCTTCATTTCAGGGGTGCAAAAATCAGTCAGGGGTGCAAAAATCAGGTGTCTACACCTGGATTCTTAGATAGATTGCTTAAGTGCTAATCAAGAGGTATCTAGCAAATCCTAACAATTTGTATTTTTATAATGTGAAGGTGACGTTAGAGAAATCCAAATTTGAAGCCAATTAAGTGGCTAAGCCAAGGCTTGTCCAAAAATGCACCAAGTAGAAGAAGAATGGCAAGAAGGTAATTATTGGTGTTTCATAGAGAGAAGGGCAAAGTGGGAAAGTGACTTGAAGAGTTGGGGGAAGAAATTTCACTAAGTGTCAAAAGAAGGGTTTCCCCATACGAATAACCCCAAAGTAAGCAAACCTACTTCCCATCTTCTCTTCTTCCACTCTCTGTTCTCCTCTTATTCTCTACTCTCTTCACTTCTTCACCATCTTCCTATTCCTTTGTTAAGTTACTTGAAGGAAGTCTTGCAAAGAAGAAGAAGGAGGCAAAGCTTGGAGATTTTCGTTTGGGAGTTTTGGCTTGGAGGATTGAGGAGTAGCAACCAAAAAGAGGCAAGAGTGTTGTTTGCTGCTTTCTTTAGGAGCTAAAAGACATGCATTCTTGCCTAGAACAAGTAAACAACACCCTGCCAACCTAGATTTTTCGTTTCTCTCATTTTCATATGCAATGTGGGAAAATTGGGGATTTTTTTTATGTAAACTTGATTTCCTTGCAAATAGGAGAGGGATTTGTTAGGAGTTTGATAAATAATAGGTATTCACACATCCTAGAGACAACTTAAAGACTAAAAATCATAGAAATGAAAAGAGATTGAAGAAAACCTAGAAATTTGTGAAATTCGGAAAAATCACGACTTGAGAAATCGCCAGGGCGCTCGAGCGCGATGCCAGGCGCTCATTCAAAAATCTAGTTAAGGTGAGGCCACTCGTTGGCGCTTGAGCACCCTATCGAGCACCCTGCTTGTGTTTTTTAAAAAAACTCAGAACCCGAGAGTTGAATGTGCGCACCCGATTTCGGTCACACGACGAGGCGCACGCAAAACGATGCGTGCCTCGGGATTTGTTTGGAGTCGCCACTGCCTGATGGGGTGCAGGCAGACACCTGGGTGCCTAAGTTCTTCTACTAAGGCTTTTGAGATTCTAAGTAGGGGCTCGGTTGCGGTCTGGGGAAGTCCGTAGACACCCCAGTCCACCCCGTCAAGTGACGGGTCCCATAGGTTTCCCTAGTTTTGAGTCAACTCAGTTGGTCTCTCACTCACCCGATTCCTATTCCGGCATGTAATTTGATTAAGTCTGGCGGGACCGCCAAAGTGGTGTTGGTCCCTTTACTTGATTTTATCATCTTAATTAAAGTGATGTGGGTCTGATTGGGCGGGCCCCGTTGGAAGGCCCGCGGTATCCCTTGGTGGGCCAGATGTGGCCCTTTGGACTTTGGTTCAATTTTTAATTGATTTTATTTTGGAGTTCAAGTTGGATTAGTTAAGTGGATTTCATGCCAAAAGTGGGCCGGGGTTGCTTTGTGGGCCCTTGAGTGGGCCACACAGTTGTTTGCCAAGTGATTTTGGTTATCTTGATTAATTATACCAAAATGGGCCAGGTATTGGGCTTGGGGCCCTTTACCTAGGCTTGGGCTTGAAAGCCCAAGGCTTCTTGAGTTAGGGTTTTGAAACCCTAACCTTGGTTGGTTAATGGGCTTGGTGGGCCCGATAGGCCCTGCCCTTTGCCTCGGCCAAACCATAACTTAACTACGCATGCATGCCCCAAATTGGGCTTTGGTGGGCCTCAAAGGGTCTAGCCCACTCAACTCTTTTAATTGTCTTATTTAAGCACAAATAGGTTGGTCGGGCTTGGTGGGCCCTGTCGGAAGGCCCACCGGAAATCAATTTGGACCGGGTCGGTCCATGGCCCATCTTGGGTTTCCGGGTGACCCAGAAACCCTACTGGTTCGCCCGGAGTTGATCAAACAAACCAAAAAATCACACAAGATCAGCAAAATGGCAAAAAATGAATTCTGGCAGTGTAGCCTGCCTGAGATGCCGGCTACACACAGGTCTCTGTGTATCCGGCATCTTTTGCCGGCTACAAATGGTATTCTGTGTATCCGGCATATGTTGCCGGTTACACACAGATCTGTGTTGATCTGGCCTGAGTTGCCGGATCAACCTACAGAATCTGTTTTTTTGGATTTTTGCAGTGGGGTTGGTTTCTTAGGTCCTCTAAAGTGTTCCAGGGATGGTGTGGGCTCCTGTGTGAGCTCACAGTGGTTCAGGTGAGGCCCTTTGGCTCTCTTGAAGGTGTTTTGAGAATCAAAGGGAAAAGATGGGGGCTGGGATTTGCCCCCTCCTCTTTTCTACCCCCAACCATTGCACAAACAGGGATTCAAGTATCCCTATTCCGGCTTCTTTTTCCCACACAAGCACATCATTAATTTTACATGAAGCAACAAACAAACTAAGGCATCCCTAAGCATATTGCAAGCTAAAATTGAACTAAGTAAACAATGGAATATGCGGAGCACCTAGGTATATCTTTAATGCATGCAAAAGTAGACCTATCCATGAAATATGTACAAGGCCGAATGGGTCCTTTTTTATGACTCAAAACAATGACTAAACCGAAGTGGAATCATGGTGTAAACACACAAAACAGTCGGTAAAAGTAGATGTTGACATGATCCCTAAAAATGGTAAAACACATGCCTTAAACATTGATTAATCCATGCATGCATGCAACATCAACTTAGACCATGTGCAAATGAAAACTAGGACATAAACTCAATGTGCAACATCCTATCAATGTAGATTATTCATTTATTCTAACAAAGGACATTTAAAGAAGGGAACAAGGGGGATTACTTCAAGGGGTACATTGGAAAAGGCAACCATGGGGGAATATGCTCCCACCTTCGAATAAGACAACCAATAACAGCAAACATTATGTTAAGAAGCCATTAGACCATGCTTAAACTATCATGCTTAAAGTGGAACATTCTCATCCTAGAAACCGGAGATATGCTCCCTTTGCCAAGGGAACTTTCTCATGCCGAAAATGATACACACAAGTGGAGGGAGAAGACATCAACATGCTGGGAAAGAGACGGGAAACATGCTAGAGAAGAAGACAACACTTTAACATGCTTGAAATGAGCCTATTTTCATTTATGTTGAACAACAAGTTGTGGGGAACATTACCTTGGGGTTTAAAACCCTTTGTGATGAGTGTTGAACCCACTTGAAGCTCCAAGAGTTGCTGGAGCACCTCCACTTTGTCCACCAACAGCAAGCTCTTTCTTCTCCTTCAAGTGTCAAGTGGTGAGGATGAAGAAGGGAGGAAGGATGGAGGGTTAGGAAGCCATGGAAGAGAGCTTGAGGGAGGTGAAGAGAGCTTGGGAGAGATGGGGAAGGAGTAGGAGCTCTTGGAGAAGAAGAAGCATGGAGGGACAATGTGCTCAACCCCCCATATGTATGGGGGCTTGGGCTTTTTATAGTACTGCGAATCCTCTGTGCACATTAGGTGTGCCGGTATTGTATGCCGCCTATAGGCACATGCCATGTGGAGGAGAGAGTGTGTTAATGCACTCTTCCTATTGGCGGCATACAATACTAGCACACATAATGGGCACAGGGGATTTCCAGTATTTTTATAGTGGGGTGGTATGGGTATGCATGCATGTGATGTGCATGCATGCATGCATAGGGGACACAATTATGGGGGAGAGAGAGAGAGATAGAGGGTTATGGATGGATGGCATGCATGTATGATGCACATGCATGCTCATCAACCATGAGAGAGAGGGGATGCATGTATGGATGATGATGTGTGATCATGGGGGGAGAGAGAGAGAGAGAGAGGGGTGCATGCATGGATGATGCCCATGCATGCCCATAGGGGACATCAATCATGAGCAAATCTTGGTATTTGTGGATTGGTCCCTGGAACTTTGGATTTTTACAGATTTAGTCCCTGATACTTTTGGATATTTACAGATTTAGTCCTTGATACTTTTTATATTTACAGATTTAGTCCCTGATACTTTTGGATATTTACAGATTGGTCCCTGGGATATTTGTTCAAGTTTTGATACTTATGGATCTAGTCCCTGATACCCTTAGGTATCTGCAGCTTTACCCTTGAGATACTTTTCAATGATTAGGGTAATTACAGATTTAATCCCTGGGACCTTTTTGCTCTGCTGCTTGCCACGTGTGCAGACTTTTGCCACGTGTGCAGTTTTCCAGCACGCTGCCCTAGAACTTCAACTGCTTACATCTTCTTCATCCGGACTCCGATTTGGGCAAACTCAATTGCGTTAGAACCGCGTCGGAGTCCTTTATCCATTGGCATAGGGCTAAGCACTCGGCACGGGGTTCGAGAAAAAAGTCAACTTTCGGCTCCTCTTTAAGTTTGACCGGCCCATAGATCCTTCATCCGGACTCCGATTCCAGCAAACTCAGTTGCGTTGGAACCACGTCGAGATTCTATATCCATTGAGATAGGGCAAGGTGACCAATTTTCTCTTGATCAAAAAGTCAATTTTTGATCCCTCAGGGTTTGACTTTTCTGCTGTCTTTTAGCACATTTTTTCTCTTTTATTTGGTTTGATCAAAATTTGGGTGCTTACATTGAAATTTGGCCTAAGCCAGGTGCCCAAACTAGCGCTCGAGCGAGCACTCAGGCGCCCATGCCTAGATTTGAGTATTTTTGGATTTTAGTACAAATCCAACTACGGATTGTTTTTATTTGAATCCAACCAATGTACAAATAGGATTTAGGTGTTTAAGAAGTGTACACATTAGAATCAACTCAAAATTCCAAATAACCAATATTTTGGGTACGTTCTACTGAAATAGGTTTCCTGAGAAGTTTCTGTCCCAGATTGCTATAGAAGTAGGGTAATTTAATTCTACCACTTGGAACACCTTCCAAATGATCCTTAGAAGTAGAAAACCAAAGCCAAATTAAAGTTGTACATGTTTCCAAAGATTTGGGGTCTAGGTTGCCCAAGTGAGGTATGAAATGCAAAACTTAATACCATTAATGTATTTTATTGTTAATAATTATTGTTGTAAGCATGTGATATATTGTGGAGGGCATTGGTCCAAATTGATTTGCATGATATGAAGGGCATTGGCCTAGATATTGATATGTGTATGGAGGGCAGTGGCCCGGTTCCAAGAGATGTTGTACGAAGGGCAGTGGCCTAAGATTGACTCGGGTAAGGCCATGGACTACCTTTGAGATTATACATGCATGATGGCATGGTTTGACACATGGAATTGATTGAATGAACACTTACATAATGAACAATCTTAAGTTATGGATCCATAAATTTAAGTAGGTGTGTTTGTATATAATGCCATAACCAAGTGCTATTGTTCTCGTGTTACTGTCTATTGTTATATCATCCCGGCACCAAGCAACATCAATAGCCGATAACCATTGCTACGGGGAATCGGCATGGATGCCTATACGTCAAGGGTAATCGGCGTATGGATGCCTAACGTCAAGGGTAATCGGCGTTGGATGCCTAGCCACCATGAGGAATCGGTGAAGTTAGATGGGGTCATGTGCACTATGTATTAAACACCCTAAATAACAAAGTGATAAGAGTAAATGTATGATTGTTTATAAATAGTTGACTTGTACACCTAAGCACAGATTTGCACTACATGTCTTGTACTAAACTGTTGACGTTTTAACTAGTATTTCAACTACCCACATGTCATGGTTTCACCGAATGATAGTGGCATAAACTGTGTTTTCACCGAGCATGCATGTGTTGCTCACTGAGACATTCATCTCATAAGTTGTTTTATTGTTTTTCTTTCAGAGCCGTTAACATCCGGTGTGAAGGACCAGATTGGGTATAGAGAGGAGGATTTTTACCAACCTACTTAGGACTTTATTTTCTTGTACATGATAGTCGTATATTTTTGGACTTGTAAACTTTCTAACTGAGAGGAGTGGTTAGAACCTATCTTTTTGTAATAGCTCGACTTGTTATATCTCTTCGTTCATATATCTACACACTTTTAATACGCACAAGCATCAACTGTTCTATCATTTGCACTTGTTAGGAAAAATTTTAAATTATCCGCACTTTTATTAGGTCAAATGACCAACCCGTGACGACCAAGGACAAGTGAGTGCCTTGGAGAGGCAGACCTGGTTCCGGGTTGTTACAACCTTGGCATAGGTTATCTTTTTTTTTTTTTTTAATGAAAAATCCTGTGATTTTCTTCTTTTCTAGGATTTGATGTCATTCCATGGCTTTCGCCTAAGGATTTATATTTTGTCGCATCGCGTTCCATCTTTGTCCAACAATAGTTGGTAGGTTGTAGTCGTCACTATAATAAGATTTCCATATGCAAGCCATATACTTTGTCGCATATCTTATACATCTTCTTTTTTTCGACCAGTCAAATAAACAAGAATAATATGCTGGCAAAGTGTGTAACGCCTCGGATCCAGGTTTATTTAAGAACATAAACCCGACCCTAAAACGTTAGGATAATGAACCAAAATAACTAATCCAGACTTCAACAATTTCATCTAATATAATCAGAGTGTGGAAATAACAGATAAATTTTTCTTTCTTTCAAGAAGCGCGAAATACAAAAGGAAACATCCAATACCAATTCCTCAACTAAGTATGAAAATGGTTAACTAGAATAAAATGTACATCACCCAATGTCATCTAAATAAAAGTAATCTGAAACAATTCTTCCAATACCAAGTCAACTTTATTAATGTAAATCCCTAAACCTATATAGGAATAAAATAATCTTCATCCTGATACTCAATATAATCCCCTGAAGTGTCTATCCATGCATCGTCCTCACCAGGAATATCTAAAAACAAAACCGATAAAACAATAATGTGAGAAACAATATCTCAGTAAGTAATCATGCAAATAGTTGACAACAATAAAACATATGCAACGTTTAATCAGACCAAACACGATAAGCTCAAACACTGTGAAATATAACCACAACCATAGTGAAATATCCCACCGAGTACATGGACTTAGGATAAAAGGAAACAGCCACCAAATAACCACCTTCCCACCAAATACACGGATTGAGGAAGTAAATACCAATAACATGCTTCCCACCGAGTACACGGATTGAGGAAGTATCCCGCCGAGTACAAGGACTGAGGATAAATAAATACAAATAACCAAATCATCCCTGCAGAAACAATAATCCAAGCACCTGCCTTGTCACAACTGTGACCCAAAAACCCACACAAGTGGAATCAAATATATATCTCAAACTCATGGTTTTAATGGACAAAATAAGCCGAGTGTGTGTACAATCATTCAGCACTCAAAAAAAGTCCAGATGGTCTAAATGTAGGTAGGAACCCTTAAAATCATCTTTGGTTAACAATAGAAACATTTAGAACAATGGTATTAAGTAAAAGTGCCTCTTTCGAATCATCTACCCAAAATCTTTATAAAATTGAATTTTAAACATCCACCAGTGCAAACATTTCCCAAATTCCCCAATCTTAATGGTACATAGGTTAAATTTGGATAAAAATACATCTGTAGTGAAAAACTAGGTTGAAAGACAAATTTCCAAAATTCTGACAGACAGGGCGCTCGAGTGACAGTCGGGCGCTCGAACGGCTAACAGTTTGGTCTTTTCAGGATTAGTCACTTGATAGGTCGCTCGAGCGACTGTTCAGGCGACAATTTAATCTGGAAAAATAGCTCTCGGGTTCCAAAAACAAACAAAGGGCGCTCGAGCAAATGCTCGGACGGCCCGACACGTTACAAATTCGCAACTTTATGAAATTCAATAGAAATTCCAAGACTCAATATCTAGTACATAAAATCCATTCTAAATCATTCTAAAACACTTTATAAATATGCTAGAACAATTTCTAACAAATAAAACATCATAAATAACAAAAAAAACTCATCAAATCTCCGAATAAACATGAATATCGATTAAAAACGAATTTCTTTTGTGCAAGAGTTAAAGGGACTACTTACTTGGTTTTGGGAACTAAAACCTTTTCTAAAACCTCTAAGATATCACCCCAAATACGCTCCAACAGATCTTAAAAGGCCTTGATCTCATCTGGGTTAGGAAAATCGTTTTTAGAGATCTAACAACAAGTTTAACTTCTCAAAACAAAGTTTCTCTTTAGTTTGATCTTACCTATGTTTTTATGCACAAAAATCCTCTCTTTTCCTTCTCTATGACAGCTCTAACAGGTTGTTTTAGGGTTAGGTTTGATCACAAGAAGCTAAGAGAAGAATAGAGGCAACAAGAGAAGGAACGTGCGGCTACTTCTAAACTTGTGTTTAAACGACTAGTTCATGCATAATTAGGTTATTTAAATATTTTGTTTTCTTTTACCAATTTACCCATACTAACTCTTCCACCCTAATATGCATTCTTTTTACAAACTTACCCTCCTTTAAACCAACTCATATCAACACCAACCCAACCCAATTTAAAACTCACCCCAACCAGATCTGGGTCAACCCTCTTTTTATGGGTTCAACCACTCCCTTTCACTCTGTATATTTTATTTTTATCAATTACATCCTACAGTATTAACCAATCATTAAATTAAAATTTATACTTAATCCAAAATCATGCTCTTACCTTAGATAGTTTCCCCCAATTTCCTCCGGTTCATTTTGAACTTCTCCGGTTTGAACCAATATCTCATCTCTTGCATATTATTAACCCAATTAGCCTATTTAATAAGTAATTTTATTTATTACTAAAATCTAGGATTTTACATTCTCCCCTCCTACAAATAAATTTCGTCCTCGAAATTTTTGCCTTGTGATTCTTCGAATAATGACGGGTACTTCTTTCTACAGTATAGCAAGACCATAACACTAACAAGTTGAATCACCTTTGTACTAAAGACCTACTCACATCTATCAAGTATCTATAATGGGTGCTAGCAGATCCCAAAAGTTTCCTCATTTAGAACCTAGGGTGTCAACCCTTATTAATTCTGGTATTTAGTACATCCAAAAGAGTTTCTTGGGTCTGAGTTGTAGTTTAAGAATAGGTTATGATGTTCAAAATCAATCTAAGGAAGTGGGGCCCCCTATTTCCTCAAGACATATCCATAAGATCCATAATTACATTCATCGTTCCAAATTTCTAGCCATTAATCCAAATTAATTCTGTCACTTCCTACATCTCAAATTAACCTATTTACAAATATTTCAACTTTAGAACTACCAGAAAAATCATTCAAAATTTATTTGGGCTCAAATATCAAAATTCTGGAAATTCTGACAGTGGTCACTCAAGCGGTGTCTCGAGCGCTCGGCTAGTTCTTCTGTTTTCTGAGTTTTCCCTAATTTCCGAGACTTTATGTATCTCCAAGGTTTTAAATTGTATCTAACTACTTCCTTTAATTTTTAGGTTGATCTAAAGTTTCTTCATCTAATTGAATCTCTAAAATCAATACTTTCCTAGGTTCCTAAAAAGAATATACAATCACGATCAAACCTATATTTTCCCACATTCCAAACCCCAATTTAGAATCGAACAAACCACTATTCAGCAACTTAGCATAGGATCACCTAATTATTATAAGGCCAAATGAAATTCTTAAATCTATGAGTCAGGATTACTATAAAGTTCATACATAGTGACGCAATAATAAAAGAGAAGGCTAGAGAAAAACACACCTCGAGGAATTTCTGGATCTAATTACTCCTTTTCTATCACTAAAGCATTCAATCTTCTTGGGTTAGGTATTACTACCTGTTGTCCTCTTCCTTCATTTACATTCATTTCTTTCCTTTGTGTTCCTTGCCTAATCAGGGCCTCATGTTCTTGGGATTGATATAAATCCAATGCTTGGGGGCCACTGGAATTTCTGAGAGGGCGCAAAAGTGTCTGAAAGTGAGATGGATGTGGACACTCTTTAATATGATGTTCAGGTTCCCCACAACGGAAACAAGTCCCCTTAAGTGCAACACATGGCGCCCCTGGAACATGAAATCTTTTACAATGAATACAATTACTAAATGGCCTTATTATTTGTTTCCATTGGAATTTTTGTGCCTTTTATTTCTATTGGATAATTTATTTGGTTCTAGACATTGTTGAAAGGAGATCCTATCATACTGCGATACCACCTTTGTAGCGCCACGGATCCGGACTTATTTAAAAACATAAATCCAAGCCCAAATGCTACAATTTGGACTCAAAACAATACTAATACCAAGACACAAAAATCCAATATTTGCTTTACACTTATACATCAGAGTCAAGTACGAAAACATGAGACAATAATAATCAACATCCATATATTTACATGTCTGGACAATGAAGGTTCAACTCGCTTAGATATTAAGTAGACCTCCAATAATATCAAATATCCACCCAATAATGACAATAATTCAGAAACTAACAAGAGTACATCTAAACAACAATAAAATAGTACTAATCATCGTATAGATATTTGGTAATGGCTCTATGATATCCTCAACTGGGTTGTTTCTACCCCGTCAGTTACGTTTTCTCCAGGAGTATTTGAAGAAAAGGGAAAACTGCAGTGAGATATAAATCTCAGAAAGTAGCAAGATGCATATTATAAAAATAGTCCATAAGATTTTCCAGAACCATTTCATGAGATATAAAAGATAAATCCAAATACCAATAATACTTTTAATATAATTACACAACAAACCACACAATTGTGACATCACATGACTTGTGAAAGTAAAAGCCTCTTTATAAGATCAATCCATAGTCCCAACTTATCAATCCAGTCTAGGTAACCCCAAAACCGAATTCCAAGAATAAAACAACCAATAGAACTCACCCCATGGTGGCAACGGATTACCACAGTCTTTTCCTTTGGAAGACCTCACCCCATGGTGGCAATGCGTATTGGCACTACGGATTAACCAAATAAAGACCAACCAGTTTAACTATCTTGATACAACTACAACTATGGATCCACACCAAGCAAAGCCCGCTACACATGTAAGCACCTCATTTTTGCACACCAAAAGTGCCAAAAATAAAAACCCTAACTGAAAAGTCAAACCCCAAGGGGCAAAAAGTTGACTTTTTGATCTGGTGAAAATCAACCACCATGCTTCTTACCATTGCATAGGAAATTCCGACACAATTCCAACGCAACTAAGTGTAGACACCCCAAAATTACACAATTTTTGATAAATTTTGAATGAGAGAAATATTTTATTGGAATTTTCAATTCTTAGCATTGAGTTTGAGATCCTTAACCCATTTGAATCCAATACCACAAAGGAAAAGGCCTAAATTCAATCTTTTGTGCAAAGTCAAACTTTTCCGGTTGAATTTTGTTGACTTTTGACCGCAAAAAATGAAATATTTTTAAGGCAAGATTTCAAGATAATTTTTCCCGGTATTTAAGTTTTTAGCAATGTTATTGCATAAATGAATTTTTTGAGCTTTTAAATCTTGACAAATACATTAGTATTAACATGTTGAATCTTTTTACCGGACTTAAAAACCCGGAATTTAGCCTTGAACTGGAAAGTTGACTTTTTATTCACTTGGAATTTGGGTCTTGAACTATTTTTAATGGATTCAAATTGTGTGTGTGTGTGTGTGAGGGGGGGGGGGGGGGGGGGGGGGGGGGGGGGCTGTTTGCTTATTTGCATGTAATATCTTAAGTAAATGAAGATTAAAAAATACGATGACATTTACTTAAATGATATTACATGAAAATAAATATTGCACTTCAAGAGGAGAAAATATTTAATTGAGATTTGAAACATGTCAAAAAAGTTGAAAAAGTAGTCAAACTTGTGCTGCCCACATTTTATATGCAGTCAAGGCATGACCGCAATTCAAATGCGGTCACGCGTATTTTCTAAGAATTTTCAATTGCTCGATTTTGAGCCATATTTACTATTTTTACCTCTCTCTAGGAGGTGTGTCCTCCCCATTTTGCCCTCCGTTGGTTCTCAAATTTACCCTAACTCAAGTTTTAAAACTTAGTTGGAACATTCTAGAACCTTATTTTGGGATACCCTTGAGACCACCCATGCCCTTGAGTTTTCCTATAAATAGAGGGTCTCACCTCAAGCAAATGGCTGAGAATTGAAGACTAGAAGAGCTCCAAATGAAAAAGAGAACCCCTGCCTCTCTGCTTTCTCAAGTCCAGGTAAGCCTCTCTCCCCTTTTATTTTCTAGTTTTAACTTCTAGGATTATTATAATCTTCTCCCTTTCTGTAGAATAAGGCATGTGTGTGATTGTAACCCCAAACCTAAATCCAAGTACCTCAAGTATCTTCTCTAGCCGTAAAACGTGAAGAGAGTTCTAGGGGAAAGGAGGACAGGAATGGATCCGTAGGGCAGACCCCCATATGTGGTAATCTTAGAAATGTGTAGTTTTAATATTTTGTTTAGATTATGTGATTGCTTATTGATGAAATATGGAGAATACCATGGATCTATCTTGTTCATAGCATTAGATCTCATTTTCCTTCTAGAGTTTTGATTTTTTACATTGTTTTCTCCCTTTTTATGTTTTTTATGTTTTTAATCATTAGGCTAGAATCTTGGATCTGCCATGGTCAATATGATAGATCTAAAATCAGAAGCCTTAAAGTAACCTCTAGGGTTTCATGAGGTGATTTTGGAATTGTTTTAATTTTTTAGAAAAGACCCTATGGTCTAAACTCTCCCTTTTTTGATGTTTTTCATCAATATGGGTGAATCTAGTTCAGATCTCTTAATTAATGAGAAACCTGGACCACATTTGTACCCTAGATGGTTTTGATTCATTCTTCAATTTCATGAGGTGATTTTTGGTTTATTTTCAATTTTGAGAGAAGACACTACGGTCTAAACTCTCCTTTTTTTATGTTTTTCATCAATATGGGTAAATCTAGTTCAGATCTCTTAATTAATGACAAACCTGGATCAAATCTGTACCCTAAATGGTTTTGATTCATTCTTCAATTTCATGAGGTGATTTTTGGTTTATTTTCAATTTTGAGAGAAGACCCTATGGTCTAAACTATCCCCTTTTGATGTTTTTCATCAACATGGGTGTATTTGGTTTAGATTTCTTAATTAATGAAAAATCTGGGCCAAATCTGTACCCTAGATTGTTCAAGTTTAATCCTTCAATATTTTTTAAAAATAAATTTTTTTTATTATTATGTAATTCCTAGATTTCAAGGATTTGTCTTGAAGCTAGATTTTGAAGTTTTTATTTTAGGTTTGTTTTCTTTACCTTGATTTTAGTCAATCATGAAGCCCAAAAAATGGTGTATTCATAGGAAGGATCCAGAATTAATTGGATCATTCATATGTAAAAAATCATACATCTTGTATTCTTTGATCTTTACTTTTGATCTGAGTTTCATTAGCAAGCCTTCTTTTAAAACATGAACAACACTTGGCAACCACCTCTTGTGGATGAATAGGGATGCCTAACACCTTCCCCAATTCATAACCTAATCTCCTTACCCATCTCTGGTTTACTTTTTTAATTAGAGTTATTTTTACTCTAATTTTTGTTTTTTTATTATTTATTTTATTTGATTATTTTGGTATCCATTCACACCCTAAAATTGAATGATGGCGACTCCATGATTTTTATTGAGCCCATGTGATGATAGAAGAAGTCATTGAATTGATTTTTCTCATGTCTCACACTGAGTTTGCCTAAATCAGAGTCCAAATGAAGAAGTTATGAGTTGGTCAAGCCTGAGGGGAGCAGAAATCGACTTTCTGCTAAACCCCAAATCAGCTGCCCAATCTTGTCCTAGCAGAAAGAGGGCATCTCGATACGATTCCGACGCAATTGAGTTTGCTGGAATCAGAGTCCCAGAAAGAGAATTATGAGTAGAACCAGCTCCTGAGGAGCAGTTTTGCCTTTCTGCTAAAAGCTAAATCAACTGCTCAATTTTATCCCAACTAATAGAGATTTCCAACACGATTCCAACGCAACTGACTTTGCTAGAATCGGAATCCAAATGAAGGATTTATGGGCAGAACAAGTCCCGGAGGAGTAGAAATTGACTTTCTGCTCAAACCCCAATTAACTGCCATTTCTATCCCAAAAGAAAAGAAATGCCGACACGATTCTGATGCAACTGAGCTTGCCAGAATCGGGGCCCAGATCAAGGAGATATGAGCAGATTAAGATTTCGGACGTGACTTCGACTTTCTGCTAAAAACTTGAATTTGCTGTCACAATCTGGCTCAGTGGATAGAGGATTCCAACCTGATTCCAACGCCATTGAGTTTGCCAGGATCGGACATTGGACGAAAGAGTTATGGACAAGTCAAAAAGTCGGAAAACTGCCCACATGGCGAAGAATAAAAAATGGACCTTAAATAAAAAATCTAAAAATAAAATATATTATTTTGTAAAATATCTAATTAAGATATTCAAAATAATAATAATAATAATAATAATAATAATAATAACCAGATAAGAATGAACGAATTCTCCCATGTGGAGAATTCGTTCAACATAATAAAATAATACTATTTTGTAAAATGTTTAATTAAGATATTGTTGCTCCGAAATTGGACCTGTGTGGACACGTGGTGGTGTTGATGATGTGTCTCTACGTGGGCGTGCCAGTATCATTTGATACAATGATTTCGGGTCGGGTCCTAACCCCAGGCACCTATTCCTAATCTAAACCGGAGTTGGTTTAGTCGTACTGTAAGTCACCTGTAATAAAACCGGTCAGGCGATAATATGAAGACTAGGGGTTCTGTCTTCATTTGGGTTCTTGTAAGTGTTTGAAAGCGAAAGCAACTAATGGCACAAAACTCCTTTATTATAAAATCGGCCGACGGCCGAAAGCGACAACAGATAATCCCCAAAAAGGAAACAAAAAGTAAAAAGAAAACTAACAGGGCTTTCAGGACCGGCCTGTCCTGGTCTTATAGCCGTAATCGGGTATAAGCGCAGGAGGAGGGGGCGGCTGCTAGCAAAGCCAATTCAGGGGGTTCACCTTGGATTGCTGTTTAATCGAAAATACACAAGTCACCTGGCTTGATCAAAGCGAGTCTCAGGACTGGCTGCTCGGGATTCTGTTGACACAGAACTGCGAGTCAGGGGCGGCCTCAACTTACCTCCGGTGGCAGGATTCTGGTGTTGATCGGAGTAAAGAGGGGTCTAAGGTGTCATTGCGACTGGAAGCAGTGAGAGGAGTCCTAGTTTATCCTTCTGACTACAGTGTAGGAGAGGGGATAAATATCACGGATGATCAAAATAATATTATAACCGGTTGTGGTTGGATGGATTGTGTCCTCGAGCTCTTCGAAGTTGTGCCTTTTATAGCCGATCCTTGACGGTTGCTCAATGTCCTACTCTTGCACGATCTTCATGGCGATTGGCCATCTTCAGTCTTCTGCTCCAAAAAGATAACCGCCCTGCCACAATCTTAAATAGGTTACTTTCAAACGACCGATGGCACGATCTTCTGATAGTTGTGAATGTGGTTTGTCGCATTGGCTTGCGTGGCTTTAACTGTACTCTTGGTTTATGCGTATGCTGACATGGCCTGTCCAACTGTACAAAGCCTACGTGTGTTGATGCCATGGCCTAAGTAAGCCACATAGGTACCACGTGGCCTTCTCTTATTCATTGGTCTGTATAAGGTGTAAACAGATATTCAAAATAGATAAAAAAAATAATAATAATAAAATAACAATCAGATAAGAATGAACGAATTCTCCCATGTGGAGAATTCGTTCAACATTGCTGCAAGGATAAGAATGAAAGACAAAGTAATCATTATTTAAAAAAAAACATGAAATGAAAAATATTTCTATTTCGGTAATACTAAAAATTAGTATGACCAAGATAGCACAAAAAAGGCCCCATTCATTCCTTAGTTGTTGGCTCTTACTCCTCCCACCTCCCTCCAGCACTGTCCGACCCCCTTCTTTGCCTCTCTAGCACAACTAAACTCCTAATCCCACAAAAACTCTCTCTAATCCCTTCCTCCTCCCCTCTTAAGTCAAGGAGCATACTTGGTGTCCTTGGGTGCTTGGAGAAGAAGCTTAAAGTGCTGTTTTTACTTCAAAGTGAGCTCAACACACTCAAAGGGTTTCTAAACCCCCAAGGTGAACTCTTTTGTACCTTTTATTTAACATAGTTGAAGATGAATTAAGTATGAGCACCTTGATGTTTTTATATACTATATACCTGCTGTTCTTCATTATGCTGCCTTGCTTGCTTATTTTTCTTCACTTATTCCTCAATTTTACATCCAAGCAACCTCCAAAGGTAAGAGGGAAAGCTCCGGATTGGAAAGTGTGAAAGACCTTCAAATTTGATTTTAAGAGTCTTAAAATTTCTGTTGAGCTGCTGTTTCTTCTTCAATTAAAAAGGGGAGCTTGTTCCTCTTATTTTCACTCTTTTGTACCCCTTTAACTACCCCTCTAGCCCCTTCTTTAGATTGGTTTTATTCTTCATCTCCATACTTGCTTGATATGGCATGATAAATGTGTGTTCAAGTTTAGGTTTTTTTTCTTATAAATTTTAATATACATGCTACCCGTGCCTACTACTGTTATGGAGATTTTCTTACTAATTAGTAGAGACAATATGTGTATCTTTTGCCTTTGGCCTTATGTTTAAGAGTGACAAGCATGCATAAGTACACTTGCCTTATGTGCCGTGCCCTTCTTCCCCTCTTTTCATTATTTTGTATCTTTTTGTAGCATTAAATCCGTTTGTATTTGCTACTGTTTTGGGATCCTTAGTGTGCCCCTATGTTCCTTTAGATATCTAAAGTATGATGAAGGCCTAGACATGCATGAGAACCATGATTTGATTCCTTATTTATTTTTCATTGTATTTATATTGAAGCATGAATATGCGTGAACATTGGTTGCTGTTTTGTCTACATGATGTTAGCCCTATCTCTTTTTATACATTTCCTGCGTATATTTGCATTCTTACTCATTCGAAGCAAGCTTTATCTGTTCCACCACTTGATCTTTATGTAGATGAGCACACACACTTCATTTTTATGCATGTAAAACATGGAGATGCATGTGTTCTTTTTGTGGTTTGGAGCATGTATTCCTATGTTCATTGGATTGGATTTCCCTTATACATGCTAAATGCTGGATTCTATAGTAAAAGAAACCAAAACAAGGACATTTAAGTCCCTGTTTCTTTGCTAAACTTGGCTCAAAAGGAAGGAAAGGCAAACCCCTAGCCTTCCCTTATTCTCTTGGTTTCACACCTCAAAAGAAGCTTATCATTTTCATTTAAACCACTGTGGGCCCACACAAGCCTCAGACAAACCCAAAAACCCTGAGAACGAGTTTTCTATAAAACATTTCAAAAAATCAGTTTTCTGTGTTTGCCCGAAAACTCAGGTCGGGCAAACAGGACCTTAATAATAACCGAATATTTATTTTGGTAAAATAAAAAATATAATGTAACCGAAAATTAATTTTGGTCACATTATATTTTAGTTTAGCCGAAATATATTTTCGGCTACATTTAAAAAAAATGCCAAAAATTAAATTTTTAATCCTTTATTTGCTTATTAGTTTGATTTAATGAAACCGGGTGACCCAATAGAGTTTTCGGGTCAACCAGAAGCCCAAGATGAGCCTTGGGCTTTTCCAGCCCAGTTTGATTCAATGTGGGCCTTCCAACGTGGCCCACCCAGCCTAAAGAACACTTTTGGAGTTAAATAACATAATTAAGTAAATTAAATGGGCCAAACTCTTTGAGGCCCACCAAGGCCCAAACTGAAACATGCAGGCTTAGCTTAAGGTTGGTTTGGCCAAAACCGCGGACCAGGGCTTATCGGGCCCACCAAGCCCATTAACTGAATAAGAAAGGGTCTAAAACCCTAATTCTTCAAATCTTGGGCCTTCAGGCCCAAGTCTAGGCCATGGCCCCAAGCCCAATGTCTAGCCCATTTTGGAAACTAAATAAAATAAATAAAATAAAATGTTTTGGTTACCATTGTGAGGCCCACCCAATGGGCCCACAAAACCATCCAAGCCCACTTTAAATAAACTTAACTTAAATTCCATTTAAACCCTAAATAAAATTGACAAAATTAACCAAAGCTCAAAGGGCCTTTTAAGATTAGACTAAGGCCCATCAGGGAATCCGTGGGTCTTCCAAAGGAGCTCACCCAATCTGACCCAGATCATTTTATAAACCAAGATAAAATCAAACAAAAAAGGGACCTACACCACTTTGGTGGTCCCCACCCATACTCAAAAGCACACATGCTGGCTTAGAAATAGGGGTGAGTTAGAGTTGACTCGAAACTAGGGAAACCCGAGAGACCCGTCAACCGACGGGTTGGACCGGGGTGTCTTCGGATTTCCCCGAACCGTAACTGAGAGCTTAGCTGGAATCTCAAAAAATTGCAGACCAGCCAATTAGACAAACATAGGCACCCAGGTGTCCGCTTGCACCCTATCAGGCGGTGGCAACTCCCATTTTCTCAATTATCCTTCGAAGGTACGCACACCCAAACCTCACGTGCGCCCCGCCATGCGATTTCACCGCGCACAACACAAGTCAACCAAAAATCATATATATTATCAAAATCCACATCAATAGTTCCAAACCAATGCCTATATCCATAGGCCGAAACCAAGTTCCCAATCCAATAATAATAATAGTGCCTTCATGGCTTAAGTTACTCCCCATGTAGAAAATAAAACATATTGCCCTCATGGCAGAAAACAAAATAACAATGCTCCCTTGGCAAAATAAATCCATTATGGAGATTACCAAATACTATCCAATTTCCTCAATTTAAGATCAAAGGTACCAAATTTTGTAGAAAACCAATTTAAATCAATCCAGAAGCTCAAACGTGTTTAAAATCATCTTTTTAAGTGTGAGAAGCATTCAAAGCAATAAAAACTAATTTTGAAAGCCAATTTCCTCCTTTAAAACCAAAATAAGACCAAATTCCAAACCTTTATTCCAAAATCAAATCATTTTAATCAAAAATCCAAACCACCACTTCCAGTAGCTCAAAACAACCTCAATAAAACTTGTACAATCAATAAAATCTAAGAAAAATCGCTCAAAATATATTTGGGCACCAAAAACCAAAATATGGAAAAATCTATCAATTGGCACTCAAGCTGGGTTTAGGCAAGGCTCGTGTGTCCCACTAAGTCTTCTATTTTGTACTTGGTGCACTAGGTGGAGGTTGATCTAGGCAAAGGCGTTACTTGGTGCACTAGGTGGAGGTTGATCTAGGCAAAGGCGTGAGATCCATGCTCGATGCTTGCGCTCAAGCGTACGTCAAGCGGCTAAAATCTGGAAAAACAGATTTGGGTTCAAGTTTTTAAACACAGTCGCCTATTGTCGCACTTGAGCAGGGGCTTGTGTGCGCGAAAATAACACTTGGCGCTCTCGAGCTCAGGTTGTTCGCCAAGGCAGAAATGCAGATTTCTTGGTTTTTATGAGTTTATGAAAGTCCACACTGTTTCTTCTTATTTTCTTATATAGCACCAACTTAAAACCATTTCAAAACTTCTCTGGATGCATCTTAACTATTTTATATCTTTATCATAAAATTCTAGAATTCAAATTCACAATTAAAAACACCTACCATGGTGATTTTCAAACAATTCTTCAAAACCTGAACATATAAAATTTACTATCAAACTAATACCAGTATTCTAAACATCTAACAGAATTTCAGAAATCTTATATTAATTAGTCTAGCATTCAAAACCATGTCCGAAACTCCAAAACTCATAGATATTGACTGTTTGAAGTAAAAACATGCAATTCCTCCTGTTTTCATAGGGTTCAATTTCTTCTTCTTCTTCTTCTCTCTCTCTCTCATTAAAACCCTATTAACAACTTCCTAAAATATCTCAAAATCCTTATTGATTTCCATTGTTATAGGCTTATATCCAATTTATGGTGTCACTGCACCATACACTCTCTTCTAAACCAATAAGATTTAAAGATTACCTAAAACCTTTCTTTTATTTAAACTATGTCTAACCATTGGATCTCTTCCAAAATTTCCAATTTTATTCCTCATATTATTCTTGACCTCAATATCGCTTTGGATTTATTTCTTAACTCCCCAAATCTCCACATAAAATTTTATTCTTCCAAATAAATTTGAAACTTCTCTTTAACTTTCCAATTATTCAAAATCACTAATATTTATTATTTAATTCTTCCAATTTCAGATTATAATATAGTTCTCCCAAATATTTATTAAACATCCCAATATTCCAGAATTAATTGATTTATTAAATTTACAAAAATTCAGAGTATTACAGAAATACATATTAAATGAAACATAGTGAATGCTGCAAAAATAATAATAATATTACTATTAATAATATTAACAATAATAATAGTAGTAATAACAATAATAATAATAATACTTGTAAAAATGGTTATAATAATAATAATAATAATATAATTAGTAACTACAAAGGAAAAGATGATAATTATTGTGAATTATTAAATCATATTAAGTTTTCTTCAATACTTATAAGACATTAAAATATATCAAATATATTAATTTTGAGCATGAAGGCTCTCATAAATGGGTTGGAACAAGGGGCGGATTCTAAGTCCCATCCGTATTATAATTGAAAAAATAAATGTTAAAAATGTGAACCCTTTTATTGTTAAAAGATTATATTTTTTGTTTATAATTAAAAAAAACACGCAGTAAAAATAATTGAGAAAGAGTTGGGTCTTAAAACAATCCTATCATCATATCGCCTAATATCACATAATTAAAAGACAAATGAATTTTTAAAGTTTTCTTAATTTAAGAGTAAATTATACTTACCTCCCTTATGGTTTCTGAAAACAGCAGATTTCCCTTGAGATTTCTGAAATGACAGTTACCTCTCTTGACAGTTATAAAATGTAATTTTTTTCTATTTATCCCTTATCAATTTTTTATATTAAATAAGAAAAACTCACCCTGATTTTTTAAATTGATTATTAAGGCTTTTAGACCTTTTAAATTTATTTTTTACTATTAAAAAGTCTCAAAATCTTAGAATTTTGTTTCTTAAAGAAGGGTAAATTCGTCAAAACATATTCAAATTTTACTAAATTTTGTATAAAAGGGAAGGTTATGAAATAGAAAACAAAAATAGAGAGGATTTTTTTTTTTTTTTGGTAATCACAAAAATAGAGAGGATGTAAGTGTCATTTTACAAACCTCAAGGGATGTATCTACAATTGTCATATACCAGAAGAGAGGTAAGTGTAACTTTCTCTTAATTTAATTGTTAATTACAGAATAACTTTCTTAACCTTATCAAAAGCATTTACCTCGCAAAATAATTTTAAAATTTATAAGTAATTATCATCTACTTAATATGCTATTTAAATTTGATAAATCTTTTTAATAGTTTTTAGTTGAAGAACTATTATTTCTATATATTTTATGAGCAAATTTTCTATCAAGATTTTATTTATTGATAACAGATTGAAGATCTTTTAATATTTTAAAATGATATCTTATAAATCTTAATAATTAAAAGAATTCTATAAATCATATCAATGGGACCAACAAATCCAGTAGATACTTTAAACCTTCCATTTAGGATTTTCAAATAAAAATGATTATAGCTAATTATTAGAGTAGAAAATAAAATTACTCTGCCTAGTCACTTCCATCCTAATATATCCATATCAATGTTTCTCAAAACTCACTTATGAAAATACAACAAATTTTTTTAAGCCTCTACATCATAATTAAAACATTATTAAACAATCAAAAGATTAACATGCTCAGTATCACAATCATTCACACACTCTGATACTCCAACAAGATATAACAAATTTAAAATTTCTTCTATAATAAAACTACTACTGTTTTCAATAAAAATTTTTTAATAGGAATAACCTTCATATAAGCTTGTGTTTAGACGTCATATAGGCTTGTGTTTAGACGTTCGTGTAGCGCCCCGAATTCAGGTCATTTTTTTTTACATTCCGGATCAAGGCATTATTTGGTGATACAACACAAATCAGCTCAAAGATCAAGAATAAATGAACTAAGAGATAACAGAATGCACTAAGATAATATTTTTATTCATTAAAAACCTCTATTCACTTTACATCAAGTATTCAAATAAGTGGGCAACTAAAACTATACTAAACAAAAGAATCACAAATTTATATCATTGATTCAATACTATGATAACCCTGGTTCTTAAAGCCCACTATAAATCTAACCCGTGGCGTCCTCTCCAATAATACCTGAAAAATGGGGAAAACTGGAGTGAGATATAAATCTCAACAAGTAGCAAGATACATGAAAGAAATCAGTCTAATTTATGAAATAGTTATCAGGTATACAATAAATCAAGGCAACGATAAATAAATCCAAAACCACACTCACACATGTGACATCACAGGACTCATAAAGAAAGATAAGTCTTTGAAAAGTAACTAAGTCACTACTATGCCACCTTACGACTTATTGCAATGCTAGTAAACCGCAGTTCCCACCATACCAGCAAAGCTAAATCTCCAAATATGGGTCTAGCCGTCGGCTTATTGCGCAAGAAATTCACATACCAGCACCATAAATCTCCAAATATGGAGTTTTGGTATGTACTACCATGCATACAGCAAAGCTAAATCACAATCATGGGGTAACCGCATTATCACCATATACAGGAGTAACCTCACCAGCAAGTTAAATATGAAATAAGTCCATATTGTACATGAAGACCTTCCTAAGCAAATGAATTCACAAAAGAAGCGCGTATCGTGGAATCAAAGTCACCAACCAAATTAAATACCTCTTCACTATATAGCCTAGCCTATGGATCCATATACTGATATGCCCGTTAGACACAATTCACAATCAACATATTTATTAAATCGGTTACAAATAAGACTATCATTCAATATGCAAAGCTTTCTAATTCATAATAACATCTCATCTCAATCCCAGTGAGAGAGAAAAATCACCCACTCCGGGGTACACAAAATATTTCTAGTAATTCCAATATTAGATTCATGATTCCAAATATAATGATTCACAATTATAAATCTTTGTTCAATAAAATTTCTCAAATCAGGGAATTAAAACAAGAAATCCCTTTTATAGTTTAAAACCATGCTCATCAAACCCAAAACTCATGGAAAATCTTTGTGACCAAGTCCAATACTCAAAACATGTTTAAAACAATCTTTTACAGGTGTAGGAACCAACAAATTCGACTTCAAACAAAATCTAGAACCAAAACTCTCTTTAGTATCAAAACAAGACATATTTTAGTAGATTGTACCCAAAATCTTTATTAAATCTTTAAAATAAGTTTTACCAATATAGACACTCTTAAATCATACTTACTTAAGTATTGAACAAATGGTTAGCTCATGTTCATAATCTTAATTAAATCCCTAGGTCTTGACTAGAACCTTTCTAATTAAGCCACTCAATAATGTCCAAGTTTCCTCATTAAGAACCTAAGGTATCAAATCTTGTAATCCCAGTTATTTAACACTTCCAGAGGGTCATATAGGTCATTATTGAAGTTTAGGAATATGTTCTATAATCCTAATTTATATTTAAAGAGATTTAGTACACCAATTCCACCATATTGATCTTTTAAACACCTTTTTTACATTCATCGTTCCAAATTAATATTCTTTTATCCAAATTTAATTCTGCAACTTCTTACATCTCAAATTACGGTTTTACAACTTCAGAATTTTCAGAAAAATCATTAAAAATCGATTTGGGCTCAAAATCCAAATTTTACAAAAATTAGACAATGGTCGCTCAGCATCGCGCTCGAGCGACATGTCGAGCGTCCACTTCTGGGTTAAAATTCTTCTTAGCCACTCAGGATGGCGCTCAAGCCATATCCCGGGCATTGGAAATTCAGATTATGTTTTAGTTCTGTTAAAAACACATAAGCGGAGCACCTGAAATTGCACTCGAGCGTTGACGGGCGCTCGGGCAAATTCCAGCAGATTTCTGGGTTTTCTGAATTTTCGAAATCTAAAATATTTTGTACAGTTTTAGTTGATCCTAGTCATCATAATTTCATTCTAAATCACCTCTAAAACAATCTTAATCTATTATCATCAATTATATATTGATCTAAAATTTTCTACTTAAATAAATATGTTATGATCATCACTTTTCTTGAGTTCTCTTAAAGTATATGAAAACAAAAGTCATCTCAGAAAATTCTCTACACTAAGATCTCAACTTAATCAAACCAAGATCAAACATATAATTCATACGGAAAACATACAATTCCTTCAGTTTTCAAAGTATTTGCTACGTGCCTCATTACGCGAAATCCATCTTCTCAATAAATCTGAAGTGCAACCAAGTTTCTGCTATTATCGCACCATCATAGAGACCTCCAAACACCATCTCTACCATTCAGATTGAAGCCCCACCAGTTGTGAACAAAACCTCCAAATTTGCAACCGATCCAACGGTTGAATCTTTCTATATCTCACTTTGATGAACGCTCATCAGAAATTTCTACAGCCACTTCTCTTTCTAAAAGTCTCTTATTTTCTCCCTCTCTCTCTCTCTCTCTCTCTCTCTCTCTCTCTCTCTCTCTCTCTCTCTCTCTCTCTCTCTCTATTTTCTCCAAACATGAAGTTCACTTTTCTCTTCCTTTTTCTCCATTTTAATTTGAATTAGAAGAAACCCTAAATCCTCCTTAATGTCCCCTTTTATAAACTCACTCAAATTGAAGTCCTAATTGGATTAGGAAACTTTCTAACCCCACTAGGATTCCTAATCTCACTTCAAAGCTTTCCTAATCTATCACAACTCCTCCTAATTCTTTCATCTTAATTCTAAATAAAAGAAACTCCTATTTTTCTTAATTTTCGTGCTAATTATTTCCCCTATTTTTAAATATTACAAAAGCTCCCCAAAAATCCTCTTTTTCCTCAACTTAAGGCTCCTAATTAACTATAATTACCAATATGCCATTTTCTCACTTATAAAGCTATAAATTTCATTATTTATACTTAAATCAACCCAACTTAAGTCCAACTTAATTTCTTAAACCTAATAATTATTTAATTATTCTATTTAATTATTTAACTAATTAGGAATTGACCAAAATACCTTTCTCTTGATAATTTCATATTTAACTATTAGATTTCTTCCAGAATTTCCACATTCATTTTCCTCATTACCCTTAATCAATTATACATCCCGAAGGGATGAAAAGTATACAAATCATAAGCTATATATTAATTTTCCAATTTATTTCCAATAAATTGATTAACTTCCCAAATATTCATATTTAATTCTCTTTATTTATTTATTGAAAATTTGGGATTTCACACGTCATATATAAGCCCTTCATAACATCTTTGGCCTGATAGGCACAAGGAAACAAAAGGCTCACAATAGATCCAAAACATCAAAGGACTTGAGAAATATAGAGTAGGGATTGGATTGACCAGCTGCATCCAATTCATACTTGGCTTGGGATTGAATCACGGACAATGGTTTTAGAGATTCAATGCTTGGCAAGGATTGAATCTAAACAGCAAGGAGCCAACCCACATTAAAGAATAAACCAAGGCTGCCACGGATGCTGAATTTGTTACCAGAAGAAAGAGGAATAAAGAACAACTTACCACAGGAACCTTCTTTTGTGTGTAGAAGAAATAAGGATTTCATGATTCTAAAGCCTAGATTAGTCCTGAAAGATAATCTGCATCAAGCTTGTCTTATTCAAGCAAAGAAAGGTACAGATCTGAGTCAAAACATGTTTATTCCAGTAAAACCCAAAATCATCTGCGTATGATAAATCAATGCTAACGGTAAATGAGTTCCAATTGCATCAGAATACAGGTGGTGTAAAAATTTTGAGAAAAAATCCATGAATTAATAGGTAGGCAGATGACTGAAATATTTCAGGCAAAAGAGAAATTTCGCACATGATTTAAAAGTTTCCAGTAATAAAAGTGAAGGATTTACACAACAGAGGAAACAAAAGAAAGGCCAGTTACTATGAATCACCAGTTATATGCTGATTCTCTGTGAGTCTCCCCCACACCATCTTCGCGCAATACATCAGGGTCAAAATTGCAATGAAATAAAGGATAGGAATCCCAACAATGCAGCCACCAGATGCAAGGTTAATCAGTGTCTGAAATAGAAGAGGGAAAAGTCAGGTCAACCAACTGATGGATTACAAGAGAACGACAACTGACAAGCATATCTTTTCTGGCCCTTAAAGGGCGCGTAATATGAATGACAATAAAGGTCATAAAAACCAAATCTATCACATAGTGCAAAAAAGATTAATGGTATATTGATCAATTCTTGTTCGATGCATTTAGGTGAGATATATATATATATATAGATAGATAGAAAAATGCAGAGCAGGTACCACCTCTGAAGGGGGCATTTCAAGTTATAAATGCTAGAATTGCTGTCATAGGGGATCCATCCAACAAAGTCATATAAACTGCACACATAAGCCACTATTTGAGATTCTGACCAGCGACTCAGTCATTGGAGGAGGACAAGAATAGAAAAGATGAGCTGCTTGGACTTTCCTAAGAATTATTGCATAGAAGAATCCAGGATTATAACAAAAATTTGATGCCCGTATAGAAATCAAACAAGCCACCTTTAATAACCTGACAACGGATATTCTCTAGTTGGAGAAGGAAATAGACTAGAAAACATAGGCTGTTTAGACTTTCCCGGATCAAGTGATAAGACAAAAGGCTAATTTTCAGGCAATGCAGAAATGTAAGACAGAAGAACAGGGTAACACCTGAATAATTTCACTGCTAAGTCTTTTGGTAATTTCTTTTCACTATTAAAATATAGAGGAATATAATGATTTTGGGGGTAATCTATACATGATAGGATAAAAATACAAAGTAATAAGGATCTTAGTACTAAATATCATGCTGTATCGGTCGGTATGCATTATACGTATGGTGTATTGGCACGATACTCACTTCTATTTCGACCAAGGAGCCTTATTGATCGATAAGGCTAGTGTATTTGACTTTATCGTATGTTGCAGTCCATACGACACTAATCAATTTTATCGCTGGATATAGTCGATACTTAATGTAAAAAACGTGAAAACAGGTCTTCCACAAGAAAGACCTGTTCTCACAAACAAAAACCCCTTTTGCAAAACCTTCATACCCCATTGTTTGTCATCAATTTTAGATCCTATTAGTAGTGGAATCTGTAAGAAACAACTTCGAACAAAAAAAATCAAACAAAGCAAATCAGATTCAGCTACAGTTTTGGCAGGTATTAAAAATTTTCATTTTTTTTCTACCTTATAAATCAATGTACTTTGATGTTTACAAATGACTTGATGTTGTTTAATATGTATCTATCGATTTTCTACTGAAATCCATAGATCTAAATGGCTTTTTTGAGAAGAAAATCAACTTTTATGAGATTTCGAAAAAAGTGACGAAAATTATTATTTTTTGAAAAAACTATTCAAACGTTTTTTGTTTGAGTTCAAACTTTTATATGACATGTGCATGGGGTTGATCTATCATCCCCTTGATTCTTGTAATTTTTCATCAAATAATTTATTTTTAATAAAAACTTTTTGAAGAAATTAATTAAAAATATTAAAAAATTTTATTTTAATTATATTAAAACTTGATATTTGCCTTCTTTTTTTTTTTGGAATAAGATAATTTGTTGATATAAATACTCAAGTAGTATGTCTAAGCTACTTCTATAATTTTTTGTATATGTGGCACCGGAAAAAAATGGTATACATATATTAGCAGCATGGAGAGATGATTGAATGCAATAAACTATGGACAAAATGCAACTATTGCTATAAGGAGTTAAGAGGGGGTGGAATTGCAAGATTAAAGCATCATCTTGCTGATGGGAACCCTAATGTTGAAAGGTGTTTGAGCTGTCCTGTAAAAATTTCCAGGGCCATGGGTAAGCATCTTAGGGCCACAAGGAAGGAGAAGGAAGGCATTGCTATGGAGATGGATACTTTGAAAGAGGTTAGTTAGGAGGGCAACACAGGAAGATAGAGGAAAGAGTATTCATGTAGATGACAATGATACCAATGATGATGATGAGACAAAGGAGTTTATGATACAGGAAGAGAGAGAGCATTATGATGCAGCCATTAGAAGATCAATTGGGGATATTCATTATATTATAGAGTGAAAGGAAGAAGAAGTGTAGATACCAGTTGTACTCCAAATAGACATAGTTTTGGTGAACGCCATGGACGTGGTTTGATACGTAGTATAATTGTAAGAGAAGCTTTTTAACAAAATATTTGGGAAGTCTAAGAAGCCAATGAAGAAGCCAAAGGGTCATGATGTAAAGGAGATAGATCCTTCAGTATGTCTGAACAGGAATGAAAAGAAACGTAGGTTGAAGCATGTTTGGCATCTAGGGAAATGGGCAAAAAATTTGAAACAAACCATTGGTAAATGGTTTATCTATAGTAATATCCTACTAAATGCTGCAAATAACCTTTACTATCAGACGATGATCGATGAGATTTCTAGGGCTGGACCAGGAATTAAGGGTCTCACTCCATATAAGATCATGGGCCCTATATTGGATGCTAAGGTTGAGGAGATGCAGACTTCATATCAAGTCATTCATGAAGAAATGAGATACTTATGATGTGTCTCTTATGTGTGATGGATGAACGGGGCTTACCAAATCATCTATCATAAATTTTTTGGTATATTGTGATGGAATAGCAATTTTCTATGAGTCTGTTAATGCTCCTACCCGGATCAAGGACCATCAGTACTTGTTCACCTTAATGGACGGGGTTGTAGAGGAGATTGGTGAGGAAAATATTCTGCACACTGTTATTGACAACCAATCCATACAAGAAAGCCGGAGATTTGTTGATGCAAAAAAGGAAGCACCTTTATTGAACCTCATGTGCGGCGTATTGTATCGATCTTATGTTACATGATTTTGGTGATCAAAAGATGGTGAAAAGTGTCCTTGAAAAAGCGAAGGGATTGAAAAAAAAAATTTTATAATCTGAATTGATCATTTACCTCACGAGGGGAGACACTACAGTTTACAGGTGAGCTGCTTAAGGCAGGCATCACAAGATTTGCTACTAATTTCATTACAATTGATATCATTATGTCTGAGAAGGCTGGATTGAGAAAAACATTTTTATCAGATAAGTGGCAAGAATGTCGGGCTAGAAGAGATGTCATTGGGAAAAAGGTTGAAGAAATTGTTTTAAGAAATGGATATGCCATATCAACCAATTCAAAAATAGATACGTATCAAATACGCACGGATACATTATAAAATGGTGGATATGCACAAAAAATGGTAGATAAATAGAACAAAACCTATCTAAATAGAAAGATAAACTAAAAATATGACAAATAAACATATTTCTAACATTATAGGCCTACACAAAGAATATTTATGCATTATTAAAACAAATAATCATAAGCAAATATGAATGAAAATTTTGGATCATTAATTAAATGTTAATAAAAGCTATAATAGGCTAGATAAACCAATAAATAAAGTTAGAAAATTCATTCATGTAACTTAAGATAACAACACATAAAATTTTCCATAATGCATACAAATATCTAGTTCCGAAGATACCTTATTGTATCTTCAATACCATAAGGGTTGATGTGCAGGATCAGCTTCAGTTTCTTCATAATCAACCAATGGCACATTACGCAAGCGCTGAACATGTTGAAAAATAAGAGGCCCAATCCATGTAACTTTGATACCATGCCTCATACTCCCTTCTAAACTGCTCATATTGTAATAAAGTAAGCCCATGGGTAACCCCAAACATCACCATACTGACTCATCTATTGCCCATAAGATGAAGACTGAGAAGTTGATTCCTCCTAGCCATGCCCATCAAGATTTAAAAACTCGGTATCGAGTTGGGTATCGGCCGAGCCCGATACTGAGTTGTATCGGCCAATACTACCGGAAAAATCACTTTTATCGATCCAATACTAGGTATCACCTCAAGTCGATACCGAGTTGTATCAACTAATACAACTAGGTATCGGTCGATACTTAAAACCTAGAATTGCCCATAGCCTATATGCTCATAATCATATCCGTATCCATAACAAGGCTGATCAGATGGTCCCCCATAGCCATAACCATAATCATATGAAGACGAAGACCTCTCTCGATCATACCCAAAAGATGCTATCCTCGACCCTGGATGTGGTCTACCTCCAAATATGCCTGAAAAACCAACATTAATCATTTCTACTCCTTTTGTAATGACATCTAAACCACGTCCATGTGACCCCATCACATCATCATGTTCTTGTAGCCAATGGTACTGACTTTGAATGGGGGGACATACCCCATGATCTAAATCCCGAGTGGCATGATCAAAACACTGCTCCTCTGTAAATTTAATGTCACCATAGCCAGCACCAGAATCATACTCACCTAGACCAACCTATGTGGTGATGAACCACCCACATGACTACTATCATCATCATCATCTCCATCATCATCATCATCACCTCCATCACAATCATCGTTGTCACCATCATCGTCATCCTCGTCACCAACATCAAGAGGAATAATAGCATCATCAACATGGTCACATCTCCCAGGTGATCTCATCATCCTCTCAAACTCCTGGTCATCATCTATCCTAGCATGGCCCACTCCACACTCCACTACTACTACTCCCCCCAGCACGGCTTCTCCTTGCAACTCCCTGGGACTAACTTGGCCCCTCCAACCCCAACCCCTATGCTTCCTCCCTCATCATCACTAAATCTGTTGACCAAGCTTGCCATATAACTACTTGGCCTAGTAGGCCTCCCTTCATCATCCAAATCATCAAGCACTACTTGATATGGGTTATTCAACCCATAATAAATTCATCTTCATCAAATATATGTGCATAGTCAATCGGTCTAAACTCACACTCGCCCCTTCTGCTTTGCTTTTGAAGATGTCTAATATTTAGTCTCATATTGTAGTGCACAAAAACCAACTACTCCAACTTTGCATAACTCAAACGGTTTCGCACTTTAGTGTGGATGAGAGAAAAAGTGATCCAGTTTCTTTCACATCCTCTGGATGAAGCCATTTATGATAAAAGTCTCAATGCAACTCTTCTCAAATTTGGTGCATCAATTTCATACGAGAACCAGCACTCAGCTACAAGTAACCGAAAACAAAAAATGAATCCCATATGTAATTTACTGAAACAATGAAATAACTACTTTCATTTATTTATTTTCTATTACCAGGCTTAGACGTAGCCCTTGCCCTAATAGCAGGCTAACAGCTGGATCTCCAAAGCCAAACATATCATCTCTAAATATTTTCTTCTATTAAAAAAACACTATTAGTGATTGTCAATTACAAAAAACAATAACAAGTTTATGATTCATAAAATTCTTAAATCACCACATTAAGCATTGCATCAGCACGCTGCGGATCCTTTTCCAACCTCAAAATCACCCCATCTAAATGCAATTATTAATTGTGTATCACTTCCAAGATCTTTAGTGCAATGATATGTCAGGTGGAGGTAAAATGCTAATTGAATTAAAGAAATTAGTAACTTACTTGCTTCATAGAATTTAATCAAGATAAAAAGTTGACAACAAATTTAATGTCGCATCTTACGATTATTACCTGCACGATGGATGTCTTGACTGAGCTGGTTGTCACATTTTTTATCAATAATTGCACAATACCGTTGGTGATGTGAAGGAGCAGCTTTGGCAATAGCAAGCTTAGATCTTCTAAAAGCCTCATGCACATAACCCATTGTTACTCTTTTTCTCCATCCATAACCTTCAATACCTTCACAATATGATCATGTATTGCAGCTACCAAACGCCCATTACTACAAAAATTGTTATTTAAAACAAATTCTTCAACCTTTTTCCCATTGGTGTCCCTTCTAGCCCGACACTCTTGCCACTTATCTGATAAAAATATTCTTCTCAATCCAGCCATCTCAGACATAATGCTCGACCCTTCCCCTTCCCTTTGTTTGGAAGAAAAAGAGGATCCGGACAAAATAAATGAAACGGAAGAGAAATTAGTAGCAAATCCAGTGACGCCTGGCCTAAGTAGCTCCCCTGTAGGCTGTAGTCTTTCCCTCATGAGGCTAACTATCCAATTATAATTATAAATAAAACTTGTCAATCTCTTCGCTTTTTCAAGCACACTTTTCACCATCTTTCTATCACCATAATCATGTCACATAAGATCGACATAAAACGCCGCATATAGGGTCCAATAAAGATGCTTCTTTTTCTGCATCAACAACTCTCTGGCTTTCTTGTATGAATATTGGTTGTTAGTGACAATCTGCACAATATATTCCTCACCAATCTCATCTACAACCACTTCCATTAAGGTGAACAAATACTAATGGTCTTTGGTTTGGTCAGAAGCATTTTATAGACTTACGGAAAATTGCTTTTCCATCACAATACACCAAAAATTTTAAGATAGATAGTTTGATAGGCCCCTTACACCATAAGTATCCAATTTCTTCATGAATGACTTGATATGAGTCTGCATCTCCTCAACCTCGACATCCAATATAGGGCCCCTGATCTCATATGGAGTGAGACCCTTAATTCCTAGTCCAGACCTAGCACTCATCAATCATCATCTGATAGTAAGGGTTATTTGCAGCGTTGGTGGGATATTACTAAAGATAAACCATCTACTAACAGCTTGCTTCACATTCTTTGCCCATTTCCCTAGATGCCAAACATCCTTCAACCTCTGTTGCTTTGCATCCCTATTCCGATATACTAAAGGATTACATCAAGACCCTTTGACCTCTTCATTGGCTTCTTGGATTTTCCAACCATTTTGTCAAAAGCTTCTCTTACGCTTATACTACGCATCAAACCATGTGCACGGCACCCCACTAAAACTATCTCCACTTGGAGGACAACCAATATCTACACTTCTTCTTCCTTGCTCTCTCTTCTCCCATGTCATAACCTACTCTGTCTCATAATCATCATCATCGACATAATCATCATCCGCATGAATACTCTTTTCCTAATTCTCTCGTGCTGCCCTCTTAGCTAACCTCTTTCTCAAAGCATCCCTCTCCGTAACAATATCTTCATTTTCCTTCATTGTATCCCTAAGATGCTCACCCATAGCCCTGGAAATTTCTACAGGACAGCTCAAGCACCTTTCAACATCAGGCTTTCCACCAGCAAGATGTTGTTTTCATCTTATAATTCCACCCCCTCTTAACTCCTTGTGGAAATAATTGCATTTCGTCCACAACCTATTGCCTTCAATCATCTCCATATGTAGCCAACCTACGTCGACCACTCTCCTTTTCGATGACATATCTACAAAAAAATATAAAAGTACCTCAAAAACACTACTTGAATATTAATATCAATAATCTTATTCCCAAAAAAAAATGTAAAGGCAAATATCAGTTTTAATAAAATTAAAATAAATTTTTTTAATATTTTTAACTAATTTCTTCAAAAAAAAAGTATTAAAAATAAATTTTTTGATAAAAAGTTACAAGAATCATGGGGATAATAGATCAACCCATGCACATGTCATATAAAAGTTTGAACTCAAACCAAAAAAGTTTGAATAGTTTTTTCAAAAACATTATAATTTTCATCACTTTTTCGGAATCTCATAAACTTTGATTTTCTTCTCAAAAAAGACATTTAGATCCATGGATTTCATTAGAATACAAAATCCATAGATATATATTAAACAACATCAAAATACATAGATTTATAAGGAAGAAAAGTGAAATTTTCCAATACCTGTCAAAACTGTAGCTAAATCTGATTTGCTTTGTTTGCTTTTTTGTACGAAGTTGTTTTTTACAAATTCCACCACCAATAGGGTCGAAAATTGATGATAAACAATGGGGTATGAGAGTTTTGCAAAAGGGATTTTCGTTTGTGAGAACGGGTCTTTCTCATGGAAGACCTGTTTTCACATTTTTTGCACCAAGTCATATCGATTGTATCGCACGATACAATCAAATAAACTAGCTTTATTGATCGACAAGGCTAGTTGGTCGAAACAGAAGTGAGTGTTGTGCCGATATGCACAATACATGATATGTATGGTGCGTATCGACCGACAAGGCATGATATTTAGTACTTTAGTTGTATTTAGTGAGAATAATTAGCCTATTAAGAAGTGAAGGCTATAGAACAATGTAAAACCAAATGGAAAATTTCAACATTTTAAAACTCACTAAAACTTCAGCGAATGATTCAAAAGAACCTTTTAGCATCTCAGGGTGGCTTGGGATCCACAGAATCGTTCATTTGTCAGATCAGTGAGATTATTAAGTGAGGATAATTCAAGAGGCAAAAAAGTGCCTAATATCAGTTGGTCAAGATCAGGTGGCATATGGATATGTGACTGAAATTAGACAGGACGAACTTTTATATTAAACAAATATGACTCATTTTAACTTAAGATCAGATATTTTACCACCATTCCAGCAACCAGATGAACTATGGGAACAAAAATTTGGTCCATTCTCTTCCCTTCTGCATATCCATTGAATGCAATGACCATTGAAAATGTATGGATGGTAACAAATCCAAGAGCAATAATTGCTGCCAAGGGGAACAAAAATCTGTCAACCCAAAAATTCCTAGAAAGTCCAGATCAGTTTATAATAATTACATAATAACATTTTTCATTAACTACAAACACAAATTCATGAGCACCACTAAAACAAAAGTCATTCCAACAAATCCATGATGCGTCTAAGGCTTGCATAAAGCAAATGAGTGGTTTCATAAGCCAGATATACAAGATTTAGGTTACTGGATATTGGATAAGGTTGATTAAATTCACAGACAAATAGATGAAATAAAATGATCTTATCAGAAAAGACAACTCACCAGAAACAAGGAAAAAGGGTATCTGTGAACATCTATCGACATAAAATGTCGCTGGGCCAAAAGCAGGAGTCAAGAGGCTAAGACAGAAAAACACAGCATGGGCAACACCATGACCTAAACCACCAGCTGCAAAACATTATTTTTAAAAGATATAAGCATGACAAGATTGAGAAAAGAAAAAACAAGCATTATCTTTTTCCGAAAGCTCCTCATGTAATTCTATAAAGGAGATGTACATGACAGGAGATCCATATATTTAACTCCCACTGCTACTCAATTTCCATGCATGGGGTACCACTGCAGGTATGGTTCACCGTTCACTAGGACCAATTTCAAAAATACTTACAAAAACATTAATCCAGTTATATGTTCCAAACTTTCATTCTTTTGAGGTAGCCACCTAAAAGACAATGCACATCTAGTCCACTGAATGGCGGCTTTACAAGATCTACGCCACATTTATTCATGTAAGAAGCAGGCAGGTAATGAGGATTATTGACATGAAAATATGAAAAGAAAAAAAAAAAAGTCAAGAATAACGAAAAGCTAATATTTCAAAGTAACTAAGTGCATCTACCCTCCAGCAACAAACAAAAAGCTAGTATAATAAATACATAAAATAGAATCATGCAGGACCCACATTTTTTTTTACAAATAGACATCAGACCTTGATGTTAAGGACACATTCAACATCCACTTAATCTTGTTACAGTTGAGTAGACAGCATGCACTCTTATGGATCACAAAATGTGCAATACCTATGATTTGTGGCATAAGAAACTAAATAAGAATCATTAAGAACCAAAATCTGAGAGGATTAGAACCTATCATTGAAAGAATCTGTCAGTGAAAATCACCGTGAGAAAAAATATATATACTAGATGACTTAACCCATCTGATAAGCACAATTTACTTCAGAACTTGCTCTGATTCAATTAATTTTTCAAAAGATTTGCCCCGTCCAAAGGAAAAACAACAAAATCAAAAGGCTAAAATAATTTGATCAAGCTAAGTGTTTGAAATATTTCATCTCTTTAGCCAGGCCAATTGAATAATGTCCTGACCCTTTTTAACATCAAGTCACGTTCTCAGCTGTGGGTCACAAGACCCTTAATGGGTTCTTAAACACCAGATGCTCGATTTTGCCTACAAATATAATGCTTTATTTTGCGAAGAGGTTATTCTATATTCTGAACTTTTTTCAAAAGTTAACAGAAACTAGTTGAGATAAGGCATTTTGTTGTTAATGTTGTTGTTATATTTTTTTTTTTTTGATGAATAATGAAGATGATTATATATATTATATGAAAGTAAAAGTATAGAGTATGGAGTATAAAATCATTACACAAAAAACACTCAGCGAAACCTCACAAAACCCCAAGTATACCCACACAGCAAAAACCTAACAATCCACTGTCCAATGTTGTTGTTATATGACCACACAGAAACATGCAAATCGATGTATATTAACACATACAAGAGTCCCTCCAGCATTCTGGCCATATCCTCTTAGTGACCCCATGAGCAACTCGCATTACACACTTAAAAGTTAACTATCCTCCAACTTTGTAGGTGCTAAAAAACAATAAGCATCTATGATATAATTGTCAATGAAATTAAATGGAAGAACAAGATCCATGTGCATGGCCTCAAGTTGGAAGGAAAAAAAAAAAGGGATCTCATTGTGTTCATCCAGGAAAAAAAAACAGAAAGGGGGATCCGATTGTAATAGCTATGGTTGGCATAAAATTTATAATTATAAATGTTTGTCCTTTCAATGCTGAATATGATATTATTCCTAATGGGAAGAGAAGATCAAATACATGAATCCAACTACCTTTAATTTGTACAGAAGCACAAACCCAGACACAATGAATAAAATATAAAATGGAAGTGGAAAAAACCATTTTTTTCCCCAGTTCAAAAATAACTAAAATGTGAATGACTTGTCACGCTCAAACCAAAAGAAAAATTTTACAAGATGATTGTTATGCCTTTTATAATGTATGGATTAGAATGTTGGGCAACAAAAATGCAAAATATTCATGGGATGAGCGCAAAATATTCACGGGATGAGCATTACTGAGATGCAGATGTTAAGAAACATGTGTGGAAATATTAGGAACAATACTATAAGGAATGAACATGTTCAAGAGAGGCGAGGTGTTGCACAACTATGTCATAAGGTAAAAAGATCATAGGTTAAAGCAGTTTGGACATATAAAGTGAAAACCTCCGGATGCAGCTGCAAGGTGTAATTGGGCACCAGGGTTTAAATCTCATATCCAGTACCAGTACTGGCACATACTATCAATATCAAATCATACCAGCTGGTAACAGCCGGTCAGGCATTTCTTCTTATTCTCCTTTCTTCTTCCTATTCTTTTTCCTCCTCTCTTCTTCTTCATCTTCCTTCTTCTTTCTTAAAAATAAAGTTCTACAGTTTAAAACATTTCTTGAAGTTAGTAATTGAGTGAACCGAGGTAGATGCACAGAATGGAGCGAACTGAGTGTCTCCTGTGACTGCCTATGGATCTCTTGGCAACAGCAGTAGTGGGCGAGTCATTGCTATCAACTTCTCTGCTCTGACTGAACTTTCTAAACCTGATTTTTCCAAGAACACATTTAGCGGCAAGATTCCTTCTGATTTGAGTCAATGCAAAAAATCTCAGACTTCTCAATCTCTCTTATAATCTCATCTAAGGGGAACTAAATTTGACCAGATTTTATAGCCTGGAGATGCTTGACCTGAGTGTCAAATCTCCCTCATAATCTCATCCAAGTGGAACTGAACTTTACTGGATTAAATAGCCTGGAGTTGCTTGACCTGAGAGCCGCCAATAGACTCAGCCGTGGAATTTAGTCTTCTAAGTGTTTTGATCTGAGAGAGAGTGATCTGTAAGAGATCAAGAAAGCAGTGGAATGCAGTCTTCTGAGTTGCTTGATGAGAGAGAAGGGGAGTGGGTGGGTGGGGTACAAAAACAAGTCAGGGGGTATGAGTAGGTACCACTCAAGAATCATCATTAACAAAAGCCAGTTCCCATCCAAGTGGGGTCAGCAACAAGAATCTTATCTCTCCATTCTATATCAAAAATCATAACTATGTTAATTTATGTTTATTTAAGTCTTGTCTTATTAACCCTGTCCATATCTTTTTGGGTCTTCCTCTTGATCTCTTATGCCCTTCAATATGCATCATCTCACACTGTATAAATGTATTTTAAGTCCCCACTTTACATGTTCAAACCATCTTAACTTGATCTACTACATTTTATCCCTAATGATCTCTGCCTAACCACTTTCGAATGTCTTCATTTATTACTGTCTTTTTTAGTTTTGCCACAAGTCCATCTTAGCATGGATGCTAGACGTCTTCATGTATGTAGAAGCACCCTTCCACGTAAGCCAACCAACTTTATTCCTATGCGCTACATCTTCATCTTTCTCCATCTATTTGTACCACTGATCCAAGATATTTAACCTTATTGCTTAAAGAGATATAATGATTATCAATTCTAATGGTTTTGTTAGTTATGTTGCTATTAGTGTTAAAAGGGCATTTCATATATATTAGTCTTCACACGGCTTATCGTAAAACCCTTTCACCCTAAGGTATCTCAACACAATTCTAACTTAACATTAACTTCTTCTCTATTCTGACCTATCAAGACTACATCATCTGCAAATAACATACACCAAGTCACCTTATCCTGAATATGACTTTTCAACTCATCCATAACTAAAGCGAATAGATAAGGGCTAATAGGTGATGCTTGGTGCAACCCTACCTTAATCTAAAACTCCGCTGTCTCATTGCCAACAATTACTAATTTAGTTAAAGCTTCCACATACATATCCTTAATTACATCAATATATTTCATTGGCCCTCCATTTTTACACAAAGTCCACAAAATTAATTCTCTTGGATCCCTATCATATGTTTTTTTTCCAAATCAATAAAAACTATATACAGAACTTTTTTCTTTTCTCCGGACCTTTCTATTAACTAAGTAAAGATATAGCTTCTGTAGTGGACCTTTCAGGCATAAATCCAAATTGGTTTTCTGTCATTGTAGTTATTCGTCTTAATCTATTTCCAATCACTCTTTCTCAAAGTTTCATAGTGTGACTCATAAGTTTAATTCCACGAAAATTTGAACACTCTTGCACATCTCCTTTATTCTTATATATTGATATTACAGTACTAAGCCTCCAAGCATTTGGCATTTTCCCAATTCTTAAAATTTCATTAAATAGTTTAGCCAACAAAGACAAAAATTCAATATCTCAAATGCACTTCCATACCTATATAGAGAAGCCATTTGGACCCAAAGCTCTTACTAATTTCATTTTAAATAGAGCATCTTTAACTTCTACACTCAAACCCTATAGATATAGATTTGTTCTTTAGTTTCATTAATGCTATCATCCACGTAAATCTTGATCTCTATATACTCTCCCCATTTAATAATGTTATAAAATATTCTCTCCAATCTTCTGTAATCTCCTCATCTTTTACTAAGACTATTGATTCTTCACTTTTAATACATCGCACCTGATCTAAGTCTTTCGGTTTCCTCTCTCTAAATCATGCTAGTTTATATATAAGCTTTTACCATTCTTGAGCACCTAATATCATACTAGTTGTCATAAGCATGTTTTCTAGCCTTACTAAAGTTTTTCTTGGTTTCTTTTTTAACATTTTTCTGCCTTTCTAAGTTTTCTTGTGTTTTACTCTTTTAGCACGTTTTAAAATTAAGTCTTTCTCTTTAATAACTTCTTGGACAACATCACCCCACCACTAAGTTTCTCTATGAGATGGAATACTACCTCGCAATTCTCCCAAGACTTCTTTCCCAAGTCTTGTGATGCAATTGGCCATTTCATTCCACATCCTATTCGGATTCCCCCAATCTCCCACTTTTTAAGACAAATATCCATCATTATAAACCTACGTTGTAAAGCTAAATGCTCGCTTGGAATTACTTTACAATCTCTATAAGTAGCCAGTTCACTCCTATGAAGAAAAAAGGTCAATTTGACTCCAATTTGATCCATTCTTAAAAGTCACCAATGTTTATTTATGAAAAATAGGATTTAGACTCCAATTATGCCTAAAGAGGGTGAATAAGTGTAGACCTAAAGAGGGTTAATAAGTGTAGCACAACGGAATTTAATTTTTCTACTAATCAAAGACAAGTCCTTAATTAATAGGCATGCACAAGTCCTCAAAGCAATATCAGATAATTAACTAACTAATCAAAAGTATATAGCACACCACACAAATTGCAAATAATCAAGTGAAGCAATAAAGGAAACACAAGCAATTTGGTGACGAAGGGAAAACTCTATGAGAACTCTCACTGGAGAAAAATCCTCCAGGCTATGGAGGAGCCACCTGAGAGATCCACTATGAGAAGAAAACTTACAACTTGTAGTTCAAATGACTCAACATCCCTATGCTAAACTCTGCAACTCATAAACTTGAAAGTATCTGAAGAACTCATCATATTTGCTCCACAGCAACACTTCAGAACTCTGAAGATCTTCTCACACAATCACCCAAACAAACTCGTCTAGTATTTGTAGGAACTCCCACGATGAAATCTCCCCAACCAAGAAGTCCAAAGTAGAAGAAGAAGGAAGAATATAAAGGTTTAATGACTCAAAATAGGAAAACCATGAAGGAGGCTTTTCCAGAAGAGAAAATGATTGTTAGGGCTTCTAAAACATGTCTCTTATCAGTTTGAATGAACAGTAATCCTATTTAAAGGTTCACCAAGAAGTTTGAAGTCAATCCGAATTAAACAAGAAAGTTATGTAATTTTAGGAACTCAACATGAGACCACCGTTCGAGTCATGTCTCACGTTTGAAATAAACTTAAGAAGGAAATCTCCAGGTAATTCATCGCTGTAGCCATGCGTCTCAGGTTGTCTCACACTCATCTCGGGTTGTTTAAATAAAAAAAAAACACAAACAGTGTCCAACGTGAGAGAACGTTAGAGAACATTAGAACACCATTCTAATGCTCTATCTCATGTTGAACATAAAATGCTCAATTTTGCTCTGTTTTCAACACCGCTTGAATCATGAACTCTATGACTCGATCCAAACACTTTAAACACACTTTTTTGGCACGGAATCAAGCTAACACAACCTACTAGACCTAACCATTTCTCTTTTAAAAAAAGGCATTTGCTAAAATAAGGTCATGGCCCACTGCAAACTCAAGGATGAATTATCCCAGTCATTCCTTCAACAAAATCCCTTTCCTCCATGAAGTAATTATCACTCTCATCTCCTACATGGCCATTTAAGTCGTCTCTTATGAAAATATTTTCACTTTCAAATGTGCCTTGTAACAACCCATCAATTTCTTCCCAAGAAAGTTTTTTAATGCTTTCATCTAAACCTACTTAGGGCGCTATAGGCTGTAATAATGTTTAAAACTTATTGACCTATGGCCAACTTAATTATCATTATCCTATCACTAATTCTCCTAACACTAACAATATTTTTTTTTCATATTTTTATCTACCATTTTTCCTACCCCATTTCTATTATTACCATTACCAAAGTTTATCCACCATCTCTTCATAGTATCTGTTAAATTTAGTTTCTTCCCTACTCAAGTTTCTATATTCAAAGTACCTAAACTAACCATACTCCATTGAATTAGCTTCTTCACTTACATTTGCCCAACTTAACGCAAGAACCCTTGCCCGCTTCTCATTGTAACCAGAACGTGCTGGAATGCATCTTTTACGAGGGATGCCCTAGTTAACCCTTGATCAGTTTTCGCAGCAACCGAGCTTCATTGTATCATGTCGTTTACAGATGACACCTGAACATGTGTACAGGATTCTAATTGAAGATTCATTTCATGTTTAGCTTTAGCAAAAAATTTTACAAAAGCTGATAAACTAACACAAGCCTCCTCCTTTATCAAGGCCTGGAACCGGCAACACATAAAAGATATAGAAAGAGAAGCAAACACTGGCAGACTTATGGTACTACCAGATAATTTTATAATAATATTCTACTCGGGTGGTACCAACTCAGTACGGCCCAAGTTATGTTGGTGTTTTTTATTGGTATGGGGAACTGGTATCAGAACGATCCCATCCGGTACTTGTAAGTTGTATGTACCAGCCAGTGCAAACCGGTGTCGACTGATTTGTAATACCATGGTGAGTACTCATTGAAAACTATAAAAGGACAAGATGGAGGCCAAAAATAAAAAAAAAAAGGGATGTTGTCAATTAGAAAAGATGTTAACATCAATAATCTAACTGAAGATATGGTCTTTGACAGAATGGGATGAAGGAATAGGATTCATGTTGCTGACACCGACCATTTCGTATAAGATATATAGTTATTGAATGATTGAGTCGGAAAAATATAAATAAATACTTCCTAAACATGGGTACATGCAATGAAACTGCTAATAGAAACAGATTAAAATTGAGAACCAAACCTTCCCATCAAGAAGCCATAAGTTGAAGTACTAAGTTCAACTAGCCTGCCAGAGAATCTATCATATTTGCGGTTTTGTAACTTTTGCAGAGTAGGATTTGTATTTAAAAAGAAACACAAATAAGTGGTAGGTTGAAGTACCAAGTGCAAATACCCTGGCAGAGAAACTATTATATTTGCAACTTTTTAACTTTTGCAAGGTCAGATTTGTATTGGGATTTCTTTGACATTTTTTTCTGTTCCCTTTTAACCAAGCCTCATATCTTGCAGGCTGGTGCTCTGTTATCCGTCTTTTGGCCCTAATAAAATTTGTTTTCTGTCACAAAGATAAGAATAAATAATATATAAAAATTAGCAACTAAATGCGACAATAAAATATAATAGAAATCATCAATACATCTCAACTTTCCAACAGTTCAAGAATCAAGATATTAGTCAAAATTTTACTCCACTAATGCAATGAGACCACTGAAATAATTTACAGCTTACCAAGGGCAATTTGCATCTTATCCGTCAGAAAGAGGCGAGGTTTTGAAACTCTTTCAGCAAATGCATCCAACATATCTTCTAACCTCCTAGATAAAGTTCACAAGAACATTATGGAAAGAAATATAACATCATAAACAAAAAAATTTCTTTATAACTCACATCAGATGGAAAGGAAAATATAATCTAGTTATAAACCATATGTATATGATAGAACACAAACAGGATTCTTAAAAATGTTAATTATATGCAAAAACAGAAGGTGTTCTTGATATTGAAAAATTGCATATTCAATATAGAGGACATTGCAAGTTGGCATAACTTAAATGAGAGCAGACAAAATACAAAGAGTTTGGCAGAGAAGTATAGCATCAGATATAGGTCCCATGAAGCATCCACATTATATCAAATGCAAAGATCCCCCAAGACAGATTTTTTCAAGAAAATCCATTTCAGTTGATTTACAGGTTTTGGTACTAGAAACATAACACTAGTTTGTTTAAGCCTTAAAAAAGTTCTTAAAAATGTATATAAATAATAGACAAAATAATCTGGCTACCAAACTTCGCTCCATGAACAAATCTCCTAACTGCTGGATCAAACCTGGTCAGTGAGATAAGAAGTCAGATTGACATGCTGTCACTAAAAATGTTTCATGTTATGTTTAGTTACCACAACACCCAAACTACTTTGCCCTTGTAAGACAGGCTAACTGCCAGTATTGGGTTGATGATAACAATGGATAAAACTATAGCCAGCGAGCAAAAATTTGAAAATAAACAAAAATCCAATTAATGGCATTTAAATAATCCTTGTACTTCATTCGCTGAAAACTTGACAACACATGACTACATATAATTCATCACCAGCCAGCTAATGCTCATCTGTTTGTACAACCCACCACTAAATGAATCTCTATGTACTGACTTCCTCTTTCAATTCATTTTTCTTTTTAATAAAAAAAATGCTCACCAATAGCCTTAGAAACTTCACAGTGCATTAAGCACAAATGAGCTATATTTCAATTTGCATTGTATTTTGGAGTATTAAGTTTATTCAATTTCGTGTAATGATCCTCACATAAAAAATTCTCACTGTATAAATTCAAGTCTTCAAAGGATGCAAAAAGGATGTTTGAAGAGCCAATAATGATGAGAAAATTGGATAGAAATATTTCATGAATGATATCTTTCATTTTAACATTCATTGTAGAGTAGTGAAGGAATTTGTGGTTGGTTTTATCAACCTTCATGTATTTGGAAGGTATATGGTGGAAAAACTACGGCTCCCAAGCACCATTCGAAAGCGATGGCAATTACAGTGTTCAGTGTAGTATGCTCCTCATCTAGTTTACAAGAAGCTTAGAACACCTCAGAGAATACACATCAAAGCATTAACACACAATCACCTTGTGCCATCTTGTCTTTGTTTATGACATCTTAGATTAGTGAACAAGAAAAGAGGATCAATGGATATTATTTGGCTAAAGTCAGAAGAGGATACAGGAACCAATGTTGTTAACATTAATAGTGACATGAAATATGAGCCTAAACAGAGACAAGTCAATTATGACGACAGTGACTTATGAGGCCTGTGGGTACATGACCAAACCAACCCATACAAAACCATAGTTGAGAAAAGAATGTGCTAAAAGATACCGATGATGCAAGCTACAGCTTCTACCAAATACTTATATGGGACCTTAAACTGGATATGTATGTAGACAGAAACACAGTACTATATAATATTATTCTTTTTTCACTCCCAAGAGGTCGGAAAATAAAGAATTGGTTGATACTTGATATATTCAAGATAATTGTGTATCTACAAAATACCATCTCAATTCATCCTATTTGATCAGATCCAGGATGTGATATGGTTCCAAAGGATGAACAAGATAAGGACAGTTCCAATAAGATTTCTTTCTTTGGGGTGGGGGTGCGGGGGCGCTGGGTGGTCACTGGGGCTGGTAACATGCTACACCATCATTTTGAACATTAAAGCTCCTTGTCTTACAGATATGGTCAATCGAGTATTAGTTGGTGGACATTACAACTCTGAAGGTCAGCCATCCCCTCAGTCAGTCCAGTTGAATCGGTTATTCTGCCAAGCTATAATGGTTATGTAGAACTTTCTCCATTATCCATTGCTAATGAGAAATTCGCTCATTTATTTTCCCTGAATAAATACAACCACTTCCACTATTCATACCACGAGAAGCTGGCAGATAAAATACAAGATGGTGCACCAATTGGTACAGGAGTTGATAAAGGTGTCTCCTCTTCATTCCAACACTTCATCTAATATTCATTTCTTCATTAGTATAATGATTAATAACATATATTTTGGCTCTGTAAATCATGCATAGGAAATATTATTATATTCTATGAAAATTGACTTCATTTGATTGATATTTTCCTAGAGTACTATTTCTATTTATGCATTGTTTCGTCTTTTGTATTGTTGTGGGTCAAAACATCTATGCACATAGTATGGTATCGGATATCAATAAAGCACTTACTGAAATAGTTAACCTTTTTTTTATTTTTTCCAAATCATTGAAGCATTTTTGTAGTCATGAAATTAGCAAGTTAATATTTTAAAATTCTTCAACTTTTTTGGAGCCCTCCACGCAACATTCTATATCAGCAGATTCAACCTAATTGAAACTAGATGTAGAGTCTGATAAAGATAACTGGTACAAGAAAACCATGATTTTAAGCATTCTTCCATCAAAAGCACCTTTATGTTATTTCACTTTAGAAACCTAGCTCTCTCTTTACCACAATTTACACCTTGCATGTATTTGTCAACCACCGATATCATACTACCACCCTATGTCCAGTTTCTTCTTGGTTGAGTTTTAGGGGAAATATTTAAACTAAAAAAACTACAAGCAATAGGTACACCAAAAACACACATCCACATGGGTTGATATCTATCTAGTCACTAAAACCTAACTTATAAGCAAGAAAAATATAAATAAATCATTATATCTGGAATTATCTATCTTATATCTGGAATTATCTTAATATAGAAAAAAGGACCATCACACTAAAAAGGGTGAAACTAATACTTGGGTCCAATAGTTTAGACATGAAATGATGCTACTATTTAAACACTAGGGTATAAAAGTTAACCATAAATTTATTTTTTATCTGTTTCATAATTATTTTACAACAAAATACAGAAAAAATAACTACTTATTCAAAAATTAACTCACCCGTGAATCTAACAGATCTTGTAAAACCCCGACCCTATTTATATCTTGATTATTAAGTTTATTTATTTAAAGTGAGATTATTAGACTAATTAAGCACTTGTGATATGAAGGTGAGGTGGATGTGGATTATGCTAGAGAATTGGGGAAAACAAATTGATGTATGTTGAAGGTTTTATTAAAGTAAGCTTAATTAAGGTTATGTCTAGATTTCAATTGGCTATGGTATCCTCCAAGTAGTTCTAGTGAAGTAGGAATCAAATTCTAAAAATTTGAAGTATGAAAAATTAGCCTTAACGGGTGGACTTCGAATCATGCATTCATCGCGCGTCGAGCAAACGCTCGAATAGAATCTCTGTCGCATGCAGATAACGTGCGCGCGTTAAGTTGTTTTCTTCAAAACCTGTTTGATAAAAGTTCAACTTCCGAACGTACAACTTTAACGCTCGCGTGTCTAGTACAAAATTTCCAGATTTATTATTTTGTGCCTAAATTCAGATTGCAACACTTCTAGATCCCTTTTAAACCCTCATTAACACCAATTTGGGCCAAGTATACCTAGGGCACACCCCCAAGTAAACCTAATATAGACCCTCCCATATATACCTAAAGTACCTTACAAGTACACTTAAAGTACCTTTCAAGTATTACCTAAAGTACACCCTTATATTACCCAAGGTACCACCCAAGTACACCTAAGGTACACCCATGTATTACCTAAAGTATCCCCCAATTATGCCTAAAATACCCCCTAATATACCTAAGGTACACCCCCAATTATACCTAAGGTACACCCCTTATATTACCTAAGGTATCTCTCTTATATTACTAAGGTACGCCCCCTTATATAACTAAGATACACCCCTTCTATAACTAAGGTACTCCTCTTGTATACCTAAGGTACCCTCCCAAGTATACCTAAAGTATCTCCTAATATAACTAAGGTACCCCCCAATTATACTTAAGGTACCCCCTAATATAACTAAGGTACACCTGCCAAGTAAGCCTAAGGTACACCCCCAAGTATGCTTAAGGTAAACCCCCAAATAACACCAAGGTACCCCCTCAAATAATACTAAGATACCCCCTCATAACACTAAGGTACCCCTTGATAACCCTTAGGTACACTCAAGGGTTTAGTGAGAATAAAAGACTTGTTGAGGGGCAACTTTGATAAGCAAAAGAAAGGCATATAAAAGGATGCCCTAGCTAAATGTTCTAAGTTTTTGGAACCCCTTCTTGTATGCTACGTATAGAGCAAAGGAAAGAATGTGTTGAGGATTCTTGAAAGCTTAAAGAAAAAGAAAAAGAAAGATTGAAGAGAAGTTGTGCTTCTCAATTAAACAAATAAGTAACAAACCCTTCCAACTAAAATAAGTATATTAAATTTTCGTACTTCTCTCTCCTAGGGCTTGATTGAGCTGAAAATTCACTTGCATGTTGGTTTTTGCTTCTAAAATTCATAGGTTTTTGGCTATATAACACTTCCGTTTGGTTTTCTATTGATTTGCTATGGATTTCCAACCTACATTGATTATATTTCAATTTTGGGTTTGAGTTTGATATGTTGAATGAGGTTTCATGTGTTTAAATTTGTATTCATGTGGATTTGAGATGAATTTTTGTTTTGGAAGGTATTTTTAAGTATGTTAGGATGTTTTATGATCATCCTACTTAGTATTGGGAAAGTTAGAAATGGTTTATATGAGCTTGGTGTTAAAAAATAGCCAAAAAAATTTCAAAACCCAAGCCGGCGATTAATCCTGAAAACTAGCGATTAGTCCTGAACCAGAGCCCCCAAAACAGTCCCTGTAAAGACAAGTCGCGAATCAAGATTAGCTCAGCGATTGATCGCAAAGCTAATCGCCCAAGGGCGATTAATCGTGGACCTAATCATGAGCCCAATTTTTGACAGTTCTTTACCCTTTGTTTCCCCAACAGCTTCCCAAACAGCCCACCCTTTCTACACAGCACTCTTCTTTACTTAAGTCTTTACATTTACTTAAGTAAATGTCATGTGTATTTTTATGTTTCCATTTACTTAAGTCTTTATATGTAAATAAGATTTTATCCTCTATTTGGAACCACTAAAAATACTCCCAAGACCTGATTCCTTACTAATAAAAGTCAACTTTCCAGTTCATGCCTAAAATTCCAGTTTTGCCCGATTTTCATCAAAAACCACTTTTTGAGTATGATACCCAAATGAAGGATTTAGAAGCCCATAAAATTACAGAAAATTTGTGAACTCTTCATTATACTACGATCAAAATTTGAGCCCGAAACTCCTAATAGATTTGTCTAGAAAAATCATATACCCAAAAAGTCAACGTTTTTAACTAGACTTAGAATATTTTCCAAGGTCAAAAACTTTTTGTCTCAAAATCCATCGATTTTTTGTATGGTAACTTTATTGGGAATCCTAAGACTATCCCACTCATCAAATATGTATTTTGTGGATTTTACGGCAATCGTTTTGTTTGATTTGAATTTATGAAAGTGAGGTTAAGATCTCTTATTTGACTCGATAAGGCACTTAGCCTTGGTTGGATTGGCATTGGATGGGTAGTCCCACTTAGCCTTGGTTAAATGACAATAGATAGGGAATTCCACTCGGCCCTGGTTTGTATTTTGTGGACTTCATGATGTATGTGTTTTGCTTTGATTTGGCTTTGGATGTGAAGTGATTATTGATTACTCTTATACTTGAGAAAATTGATTTTGATTTGGTAAAAGTATAGTGAGCTCTCTTATGTGATTTAACCAGGCACCTGGCCTGAACTTTGATTGTAGTGAATGAGTAATCTCACTTAGTAGCGGACAAGTAGTCCCACTTCGTAGTGAATGAGTAATCTCACTTAGTAGTGAATGAGTAATCTCACTTAGTAGTGGATGAGCAGTCCCACTTGGCAGTGAATGAGTAATCTCACTTGGCAGTGAATGAGTAATCTCACTTGGTTGTGCATTGAGGCATTAGTTCTAGTAAATGAAGCGAATGGTTTGTTTTGAATTATGAATCCTACTAAGACATGCTTGTAGTAAATGATTGGGTCTATCAAACTGATTTTATGTGTTATCTAATTAGATGCTTTGACTTAAATTTATATTTTATATCTAAGAATATTATCATGATGTCATAAAATTGCATAAACTGCATCTATTCGTGAGTAGTATACTTTATATCTGAGAATGTTATCATAATCTTATAAAATTGCATAAACTGTTTATATTCATGATGTTTGCTGCTTACTGGGACTTTAATCTCACACGAGTTTTGTTTTACCAAATTTGCTTTCTGATCCTCTATGTGAGCACAATATTGGGAGTTAGAGGAAGAGCCTAAGTATAGGCCTGAGGACTACTACCATCCATAGTAAGGTTCTCCACATGTTACTGGTTTTTTTAGTTTTTGGGAATGTAATAACTTTCTTTTAGATTATGACTTTTGTATATGATTGTATATATGAGAGAGAGATTGTGAGCATTTAGTTACCCTTTTTGTTATACATAGATATCACATCTTTGAGATTATTATATAGGTTACTTTTGTTAGATGAAAATTTCTATTCCATACTTCTTATGCTTATTTGCACTCTGATGATTACCATGTAATTCCCCTTGATTGTATCAATTAGATTTTTTTAGGTCCATAAGTAGGGCTCGAGGACGGGTCAGTGCCCCATATGGGCAGACCCGGTTCCGGGGCACTACAAATTTGGTACAAATTGATGTTGTTAACATCTAAGCAACAAAAGCAACCTTTACATTTTGGTACTCACAACAACAAAAAAAAAAAAAAAAAGACAAAAACAGAAGAAAAAAGGTAACCAATCCATGGATCACTTCTACCACTCGCCTGAAAATTAAAAAAATAAACAAAAACAAACCCATAGATGAAAGGTAAATTGATGTATGGATTTGATCAATTGGCAAAAAAATTGGTAATTGAGTGGAATTCTAAGACTATTATAGAATGGATGTTGATGGATTTAGCAAGTTCATGGAGATTGGACCACATCATTTGCCTAGCACGTTTCACCACTTCTGGTTGGAATATCGTGTTCCAACACATCCCAGGATCTGCTAACAATTGGGCAGACCAATCGCTAGACTTGGGGGCTTAAGAGATTCTTTGATGGTTAGGGCTTGGTCGGAGATGGGGTAGAAGCTATTTTTGCACCTGTTGTTATATTTTGTTAGTTTCTAGGTTCTAGTTTGTATTTCTAGCTACATTCCCCCTTCTTGGGGGGTACTAGGTAGCTAATGTGAATTGCCTACTCTTCTATACATATATATACTGACAAATGAGGTGGGTTCATTAACAATCACAGATAAAAAATGGCAAAAAATAAAGCATTCACTTCCTTTCCATATCTCGAATCTATAGTTGTTTTGCCCTGGTGGATCACTCTCTCATTTAATAAATAGCTGGTATCTTGGGTTACTAATTGGTGGAATGCTAGGCAATCCGATACCTTTTTGAATGATATTCAACAAAAGAACATTTTAGAAAAATTCATAGAATTAGAACTATATATATATATATCTTCATTACCAATAAAAAAAAGGTAAATTGATGTGATTAATTAATCTAACCCTTATCTATAGATATTAAACACAAAAAAGAAACTTTTTCTTTCTTTTTTGAAATCTCCAAATTACTAGCTGCAATAAGAGGTAAATTGATGTCATTAATTAATCTAACCCTTATCTATAGATATTAAACACAAAAAAGAAACTTTTTCTTTCTTTTTTGAAATCTCCAAATTACTAGCTGCAATAAGAAATAAAATTATATCATTATCATTATCATCTTCATCAACATAAGCTAGTCCCCACTAAAGAGGGGTCAGCGACACAAATCTTGCCTCTCTATCCTGTTCTGTCAAAAATCATATCCTCAATTAATATATGATTATGTAAATTGTGTTTACAAATCTACATTTGATATCCATAAATGAATATAGAACTTTTTACCTAAAAAAATAAGTTGTCTGCTCTAAAAAAGAATTTATTACCATATTCAAACATCAAATACATAGTGCACTATACTAAAAATTGAAAAAAACAAAAATTTAATTCTTAATCCAAAAATTGTAATAAATAAAAGAGTTTCAGGGATTCAGCTTCGGATTTGTCAGATATATTCATTTGAACCTCAATCCACATGTATTAAAAAATTTATAACACAAAAGTGCATATTTTCCACTTAAAAAGGAATTAAAAAAAAAACGGAATTCTCGGACTCATAAATCCTTGATGAAAATAAATCAGCAAAGCTTAAGAACCATAGATTTACATCATCAATACTTCAAAATCATTTGATAAAAAAACTAGCTTTGAATCAACGTTTACCATTTCAGTGCCAATGGACATGCTATCCATGCGACGAAACGAAATTTTGAGGCACGCCGCCAAAATGCTAGAAAAATCAACAGAGACAAAAAGTGGGAGGTTTTTATTTTGAGCAAGTTTCACCAAATTTCGTCGACACGCCACCCCATTTAACCGGCACAGTGCAAAAAATTGTGTTTCCCCTCTTGGTTCGCCCCATTTCACTCGACATGCCACCCTTGTTTCGCCGGCATGCCGCAAAAAATCACTAGAAATGCAAATCGGCTATTTTTTAGCTGCAAAACGCATCGCAACTTCCAAAAAAAATAAAATAAAGGATTTTTTGGCGGCAGGCCAACACTGCTTTGAATTCTGGAGGCAGAAAAAGTACATTAGAATATTACATACGTGTGAATGATGGCCGGAAAAAGATTTGATTCATTTTTTACAAATTCAATTTTAGGCTTTTCAACCTAAGACTCAAACCTATTCTCGTTTTCAACTTTGAATCATATCGAAATTTTCTGTTTTCAATTTTGAAAGAACATGACAATAAATCTAGAGAGCATGTAGTAATACATTGGACAGAATGTTCAATGGGGTTGCATAATCATGAACACAAGTAAGCATCCTATTTATAAGATAGCATGCAGTAAGAACAGCATCCCCCCAAAAATGTTTGGGAACGTTACTGGTAAACATAAGAGCTCTAGCGGTTTCAATGGCGCTTTTTTCTCTCGGCAATCCCATTTTGTTGAGGAGTAATAACACAAGAACTTTGATGTATGATACCTTTTCAGTGAGAAAATTTCCTAGAATTTGATTGAAATACTAACGTCCATTATCGGTTCTAAAAAATTTTATATTTGCATCAAATTGAGTTTGGAGTCTTTGGACCATGGAGTAAAAAAAAATTTTAAAACTTGTGCAGTTTTAGACTTGTCTTTTAACATATAAACCCAACATACTCTCGTATGATCATCTATAAATTTTATGAACCATAGTTTTCCCGTAATACTCTTAATCCTAGAAGGACCCCACAGATTACTGTGAATTAAAGTAAACGGCAACAAAGATTTATAATCATGAGAAGGAAATGAAGAACAAGAATGTTTGGCCATTTGACAAATATCACACTGAAAAATGTCTTTATTACGAAACAAAGATGGAAATTCTTAAGGTATAAAAAACTAGGATGACCTAAACGACAATGCCATAACATTATTTGTTGTTCTCTAGTAATAGACTCACAAGTTGCAGTTTGAGCTTGTTTATTCAAGTTGGCTTCCTCCATAAAGTATTATAGTCCCCCACATTCTTTTGCATTGCCAATCCTCTTCCCCGAATTCAAGTCTTGAAAAATACACATAGATTCAGTAAAGTTGACACTGCAATTCAAATCTCTAGTTAATTTGCTAATAGAGAGAAGATTGCAAGAAAGATTTGGAACATTCAGGACAGATTTTAATTCAATGGATGGACTGAGCCTAATGGTTCCAATTCCAGCTACCAGTGAGAGGGATCCATCTGCTATTTTCACTTTAAAATCTCCTGAACATGGTGAGTACGTATAAAACAATTTTTCACAACCTGTCATATGGTCAGTGGCTCCGGAGTCAATAACCCAATATTCAACGTTACTCCTGCTAGTCAACGCTGAAATAAAATTACCTCTTTGGGCCAATGATCCGGAGGACGATGTGACATTAGAATCCGGGGTAATAAGTTTATATAGCTACTCGAGTTGGCCTTTGGTGAGTGAAAGGGAAACATTCTCAGACTGGGTAGTGGAAGGTGAAGGCTCGGTGGTGCTCTGAAAACCAAAAGTGTTGCATGGCCTATTTTCCTCACGGTGGGTCTGACTCTGTCGTCCATCATCACAGGTCCATTGCTTCCTATTTGTTGGTCGACCATGCAACAACCAGCACCGATCTTTGGTGTAATTGGTGCACTTGTAGTGATCACACCAAAGATTATTTTTCCTGGGCACCCGAGCTGACTCCTGTCCACGAACGGCAAGAGCTTAATTTTCCAAGGAAGGTTGCTTGGAGTCTCTGAGCATGATACGTTTCCGGCTAACCTCTCGACGAACCTCAGCAAATATCTCATCGATTACTGGTGGTGGTTTAATTCCCAGTAATCGGCCTCTCACTTCGTCCAATTCTGGAGTTAGCCTATCCAAGAAATCATAAACTCTCTCCTTCTCCACCTGCTTCTTATATTTCTCAGCATCTCTAAGAGTTTCCCAATCAATCTGAACAAACATATCAATTTCCCTCCATAACCGCTGCAGAGCATTGTAATATTGAGTAACATCTAGGTTTCCTTGGCGTAAATCCCAAGCTTTATTCCTTAGTTCAAAGAGTTGGGCAGGGTTCTCCAAATCTAAGACAACTGTAAGAGCATCCCAAAGTTCCTTTGCAATAGAGTAATACAAATAGGACTCTTTAATATCCTCTTCCATAGAGTTAACAATCCAAGCCATCACCATTGAATTCTGGGCATCACAAGTTGCATAAGCAGAATCGCTTTCATCCAGCTTCATTGTGGTTCCAGTTACATAGCCAAGTCGCCCACGTCCACGGATAACCATAAGGGCAGATCAAGACCACTGGAGAAAGTTCTTATCATTCAACCGACTGGTGGTAATTTGTAGAGAAGAATTTTCTGAGAGAGTGGCTGTGGGTAGATGATTAGAGAGTATAGTGGATGCACTTGTAGAGATCGGTTCAGAAATCCCTGTAGAGTCCCCTGAATCCTCATCTCTGCATGCACCAGTCATGGCCGTTTTGGCCATTCCATCAGCTCAAACAACCCTTGGCTCTGATACCATAAAACCAGGGAGGAGAGACAGAATAAGGAACACTACAAAAGTGGTAAACTGTTATATACATTACCTCAGTTGAGTACATTAATTTATAGAGCTAGTATACACAATTGTGATCCTTTATTCTAGGGATACCTATCTAATTTAGATAACCATAATTTGAAACCTAAATAAGTGCAGATCCTATAAACAAGGAAACAAAAAATATCCTAACAATAAGGAAATCCAAAGGATAAGGAAACAAATAAGCCACCAAATCTGCTGAGATTTTCAACAAATACACTACCAAATCTGCTGAGATCTTCAACAAATAAGCTACCAAATCTGCTGAGATCTTCAACACTTAAAGTGTAGTCTGCATGCTCAATTAAAAGGGTCCTTTATCCACATATAATAGAAACATCTATGTCTCTCTATGCAATTAAACCTGGTAATGTAGACCAAAATGCCTCTCACTTATATAAATGTAAAAGAGTTATAGAAAGAAATGCAATAAACAATAATAATACTATCATAATATCCATAGCACCTGCTACACCAAAACCAAATCTAATTTTAAGTTGGATAATATCATCACGAACAAATTCTGTCATTATACCATGATTCAAAACTTTATTTTTTTTAAGTTTCATCTCGTTTACTAAGGAAGGTTTGAAGAAAAAAAGAACGAAGGGTTTCTCTGATCATCATGAGATTCATGATAATCAAAGTCAAGAGCCATAAAGCAATTGACTTTGCAGCAATCCTCCATGAAATAGGTCCCCTTCTCATTCCATTCAACATTCATGCTATCCTTCTCAGCCTATCTACTCCTCTCCCTTCCTCTTCTCTTTTCTGTATCACCATCAATATGTTTCTTTTTCCCTGTTCTTTTTGAATAAAAACTGATTTACTTTGTTCTTATATAAAACTCTTCACATAAGAAAAGTTCTTTTCTCACTATTTTATCTGTTCAAAGGAATGTGCTGAATTTTCAAAGTAAACTAATTTACTTTGTTCTCCTATAAATATCAATTTCTTGTAATGCCTTTTTTTTTTCCTTTCATAAATGGTTTGTCAAAGGTTAAGCAATTAGATTGCATCTTGAAGTTTTAACACCAGAGAAACAGAAGAGATTATAAAAGAAATTGTGATTTATGACTCCTGGATGAGATGTATTATTTCAGCTGAGCTTTTTTTTTTTTTTTTTTTGGAGGAATATTTTAATCTATCATTTAATATAATATTTCATTTGTCATTAAAAACTAAGTAATTTCTGAAACATATACCAAGAAGGATTGTCAATTTTATGCAATTTCAGTCTACAATATTTCCAGTAAGTTTCATAAATTATGAAAAATCCAAATATCCTAGTTTAAATGTCCTATCAAATGAATTTGCTTTGGTGATAGCATAAAAAATCCTTTTAGGGTGCATAGAACCTTCCTTTCTTTATCCTCTGTAAGAGAGAGAAACTGAGAAAGAAAGAGAGGCAGAAATATAAAACTTCAAATTGAAAGGTGTTTATCCACATACATGCCATTCACATTGAAAGTGTAGATCTAGGACAAAGCACCCAATAATCATTGTCGTTGACCTCTTATAATCACAAATTAAGTATGGAATAAGCATATTATATAAATGAACTAACCACGACGAGTGGAGTTTAAGAGGCATTGAGAATTCTTATAGTTTCAATTAAATTCAGATGCAGTGCTTACAATCAAATTGAAACAAACAAGCCAGAGGCACATAAGAAGGTACCATGGTATCAACGTACTTATAAACTTTCCAAAAGAGAATCCGAAGACCTTCTTGAAAACCAACAGATGTGATTATAAGGATTCCATATGGCCACCAAACTGTCGATTTCAGGGGGAGGAAAGCCCTCCATACTCCCGAGAGAACGATGAGACTTACAAGCCATAACAGTGTACTGCACATATTAAATGAGATAAATAATAAAACCCCAGCGACAAAATTCAAAAGATAATCAAGCTCAAACATGAATAGTTAACAAATAATAATAATTAGAGAGAGATAAATAAATCACTTCAGTGGTAACGCATATCAAGCGCACGACGCTCAGAACTTTAAAGAGATTCATAAAGATCACATTAAGATTTGATCCCATTCAAGAAAGCAGCCATAAGCTCAGAATTTTCAAAATTTCTAAACCAAATTTCTTTCTTATTCATACACCATTTTCGAAAAAATCAACTGTAGTCGCCATGGAATTGAAGGGCTACAGGAATTACGAACAAAACATGAGAAAAGTCCATGAAAATACAGTATATTTCCCCCAGATAAACCCTCTAAAATCGAATTTTGGTACCTAATTAAAGAAATGGGAGGATTTGGACCTGTATTCACATAAAACATCAAAAAATGCATAAAAATCAAGAAAAAAATGAAGGAGAATAGGTCTGAGAAGCCATTAACGTACCTTGAGAGAACAGTGAGAATCAAGAAGGGCCTTTTGGAGATAACAGTAACGAAGAGAGAGAGGGAAGGACCGAGGGCAAGCAATGCGTACCCCAGCCCTGCTGCCACGGTCATGGTTGAGTTACAGGGCGCGAGCGAAAAAATGCTGATTCACTTTACCTTTTTATATCCATCAACAAGTGACGCGCCTGTATATATATATATATATATATTTGGATGGTAAGCCGAAAGTATATATCAAGTATATAGAGAAGAATATACAAGAAGAGTATTCGACAAACCCACGCGTCTGTCTATATGTATCTATACCATATATATCAACCTTGAAAAGACCATTAGACCACCACTTGAGTTGTTATACTTTAAACATATAAAAAACACTAAAACCCTGGTGTGTGTGCGTCAATCCCCGGCCCGCACACTTTTGATCTAAGAGGCGCACGATGTGCATGCCTCCTTTAGGGATTTTTGGTTCTCAACAGGATATTCGGCGAAAGCATGAAGGATCAAATGCTTTCAGGATCAAGAAAGAAAATAGGGAATAGGAGTCACCATTGCCTGATGAGGGTGCAAGTAGACACCTGGGTGCCTAGTGTTTATTTATTAGGTGATCTGTGACTTAAGATTCTGGTTAATTTCTCGGTTACAGTCTGGGGAAGTTTGTAGACACCCCAGTCCGCCCCGTCAGGTGATGGATCCCATGCGTCATGCTGGTTATGAGTCAACTTTGTTTAATCTCACCCGTACTAAACAGATATACACTCATTTAATTAGGTCTATGCGGGGACTGCATAAGTGGTGTAGATCCCTTTTATTTGATTTTATCTTCTTTATTAGGTGATCTTAGTCTGATAAGCAGGCCCCATTGGAAGGCCCGCGAGATTTGAAATAGGCTAAAGGATAGCCCATTTGTCCTTTTCGGGGCTTAGCCTAAGCCTAGAATGTAATACACCAAAAATTTTCAGAATTTTAAATTAAATAATAATCAGTCTTTTTATTGTGGATTTTATTGATGGATTATAATTATTTACATAAGTGATCACATTGATAGAAGAGATCAGGGGTTTGATGCAAATCTAATCGTTGGATCATGAGATATTGAAGTAAGTATTAATTTAAGGTTATCTTTTGTTCTAATTGGCTAGTAGTCTAGGTTATGATGGAAGTGAGACACACAGGATCAGAGGGATTAAAATAAGGTTTTAATACTTCAAAGAATACGACTAAGCATATTGCGTATTGTTTTGTATTCTCTAGCGGCTGAAGGAAGAGAGGAACCGAGAGAGAAGAGAAGAAGGAGACAGAGGAGTTTGTTGATCTTGAAGTGTTCTCCAACTCAGGAAGAATTCTGTGTTGTTGTGGAGCGATAGATCAACATCTACACTAGAAGGAAAGAGAAGGAAGAAGGAAACTTGATCGAATAAAGGTAGGTAGTACAACTATTTAATCAAGAACTGAGTTTTACTAAGGTTTGATTGTCTAACATGTTTTGGAAGTAATGTATATGTGTTTTTTAAGTTATTAGAGATGATTTTGATGTATAGAATGTGGGTTGTTGGCTAAAAGCTTGATTCGGAGTTTGAAAATCGCTGTTTGTCGAGCTCCTGACAAGATCACCTGGACGACCTAGATGAGCATCTCGCCTGTGTAATTTTTTGAAAGTTTAGAACATAGGTCACCAACCGATCGCCTAAGCAATGGGGCTAAGCGACAGTTGAAAAGTATTTATTATTATGTAATTCGCCTATCAGATATCTTGGGCGCCCACCTTGAGTGCCCATTGTTTTTAATCTTGTTTTAAACTATACGGCCGCCTGTGAGACATGGGAAAAAATCAAAAATCCTTTGACTTCCTCAATCATCACACGGGATTGAATAAAACAAAGAGTCGTCACCATTCAATTTAGGTGTAAATGGACACCAAAATATCAAATAAGCACAAAAGGCAATTTTAGGATAAAAATAACCCTCCTAAAAAAAACAACCAGAGATGGGTAAGGGGATTAGGTTATGAACAGGGGAAGGTGTTAGGCACCCCTATTCATCCACACAAGGTGGTTGCCAAGTATTGTTCATGTTAAAATAAAGGAAAAGCTTGCTATAAAAATCATAAAAAATCACAAAAAAGACAAAATATATGGTTTTTTCATACGAATAGTCTGATTGATCCAGAACTTTTAAATATGATCATACCATTCCTAGGGTTTCATGATCAAAACAAAATTGAGATAAAATCAAATAAAATCAATTTAAAGTGAAAAATCCAAAAAATCTGGCTTCAAGTCAAATTCTAGAAATCTAGAAAAATTTGATTTTTATAAAATATTTCAAAATTGAACTTGAATAGTCCAAGACATAGATATAGCCCAAATTTCACATTAAATCAAAAAATCAAAACCAAAAATACCCACGTTGATGAAGAACATCAAAAGGGGAGAACTTAGATCGTAGGGTCTTCTCTCAATAATGAAAAACAATTTAAAAACCATATCATGAAACCCTAGAATTTATTTTCAGGCTTCTGGATTCAGATCTACCATATTGATCATGATAAATCCAAGATCCTAGCCTAAAATCACAAAAATCACGAAAACAGTGCTATAAGTGCAAATATGTGGAAAATCCAATTTTTAGAAAAAAGTGGGGATCTCATGCTATAAACATCATAGATTCATGTTATTCATTCAGATTCATCATAAAAAGCATTAAACATGATCAGGATATTCAAAGCAGCCACATCTCACAGATTTGAGCACATGGGGGTCTACCCTACGGATCCACCTGTTCTCTTTTCCCCTAGCTCTCTCTTCACGTTTTACGGCTGGAGAGGATTCTTGAGGTACTTGGAGATAGGTTTGGTTATACAAATACAATCCAAGGCTTTATTCTAGAAAAAAAGGAGAAAAACAGATATGGGGTTCTATTCTAGGGATCCACCTGTTCTCTTTTCCCCTAGCTCTTTCTTCACGTTTTACGGCTAGAGAGACTCTTGAGGTACTTGGAGACAAGTTTAGGAATACTAGACACAAAAGATGGTCTTATTCTACAGCAATAGAGATGATCCTATTACATCTAGAATTGAAGACAGAAAATAAAAGGGAAAAGGGATTTACCTGAATTAAGCAAGCAAAGCAGCAGGGGTTCCTCTTCTTCTCTTGGAGCTTTTTAAACTTCAAATTTTCGTGGCCTTTTGCTTGAGGAAAGGCCCTCTATTTATAGGCAAACACAGGGGTATGGTTGGTCCAAGGTTTGGCAAGATAGAGTTTCAGTTTGAGTTAAACACAAGGATAATGCCCATCCTTTATCAACAAAGATATTTGAGATAATTCGAACAGATAAATAAGAGAATTCGCTTATCCAAGAGAGATATTTGGGTGCAGATAAGGCTCAAAAATCAAAAAGGATAAATTCGCACAAAAACCCCCGTGCCGGTATATATATTACGGGCGCGCCCTGCCCGTATTATTAATACGGGCACGCCGTGACCGTATATCAACTGCAGGTATGACCAGTCCGTAAACAAAATACGGTCATGATCAGTTTGGCCAGATTTTACACTTTTTTGACCTGTTTCAAATCCCAATTAATATTTTCAATTATTTTCTCATTTTTAGTGCAATTTGGGGTGTCTACACCGCCCAACCAGGTAGCCTGAGTGACAGGGTTAAGCGACCTTAGTAGAACCTGATTTTTTATATTTTTGAAGAGTTATTCAATACCAAAATAATTTAAATACCTGAACCAAAAAAGATTGAGTGTTTACAACTGTTTTCAATGATTTTATGTATTTAAACAAATTGATGAGTGATTTAGGGTTGTTTGCAAAAAAGAGTTGTCTTACATCGAAAATAAAAGGATTTTGGGTTATTTCACCATCTGATTTGATTTGATTGGGAAAAATTATTACTCAGCAAAATATATTTTAAAGTATCTTGATTTCTTAACTTCAAGAAAATCTTCACATCTGAACTATTTTGTAAAATTGTATTTGGAAAGAGTTTAAGTTTCGGAAAAGCCCTATATGCTACTAGGCACTATTACTAACTATATTATTTGGAGTTGGTTGTTATTGTTGGTGTCTAGTGAGCACAACTGCATGTGGATCCATAGGGTTAAGCTTGAGAATGAAGAGGTTTTTCTTTAGTTGGGTACTCCTAGTTTGCGCTCGTGCTTCCTTTGCAAGTTAGTTTGCTTTGGAGGGTCTGCATGTATGTGTGGATAAGCGGTCATCCCTGTGTATTGATTAAGTTGTTGCATGCCGGATAATACGTGCCGAATTTCGTAAGTTTCATGCGCAATAAGTCGATGACTACACCTCTTGTCTCAGTTGTTATACGGGTTTGAGGGTCTTAGTAGTTTTGCTCATAAATCGCGTGGTGGCATAACTTGTCTTCATGAGTCCTACAATAATGTATGATGGATTATGATGGATTAGTTGTGATCTTGCTTATTACACTCTCATGTTGGAAGTTATGTTGATGGAAATGATTATACTTGTTGAATTGTTTTGATTTGATCACTGTTTAATCTGTTGAGATTGTATCATGTTTGTTCGTTTACTTTATCGAAAATGGAAGAATGGCTATTTTTAAGTATACCTGTTTATTCATGCATGTTGTTACCTACTGGGATATTCATATCTTATTCCTATTTTGTTTTGTTTTCAGCTGATACGCGAGAGAGGGACTTGGGGTTTGATACTCAGGGCGAGATTGCAGATTTTCTCCCGGAGGATTATTATTATCCCGAGTAGATATAGATTTGAGTTTGATACAGATGTTAGATACATTTGATTTATTATTGTTTATTTTATGGATTTGATGATTATGAGAGTGAGAGTGATAGAACTTGTTTTACCAGACTTGAATTATTTTTTATGAGATGGTTTGGACGACTTTTATCCACGCTTATTATTGAGTTTTTATAGATGATAAACTTCCGCAATCTGATATTAATTGTTTAATGAATGATATTATTGGTTTGGTAATTTGATGTTTTGGGCCAGTAGCAATTTGGATTTGGGTTGGGTGCTTGTTTTGCATTGACCCGGGTTTGGGGCATTACAGAGATAATATCAAAGAAAATGGTCCTAACCTTAGGTAGCAAGCCATAAGAGAGTATGGGATTGTGAGCTCGGTAGATAGAACCCTTAGAATTTATTAATCCTAATAATTTCAATTCTAAATTTTGCAGATGGCTGGTAGAGGATGACGAGCGCGCAGTGATATTCCTGTAGAGAGGCCAGATGAGGTCGAGGAGTAGCAGCAAGATGCCCTACCACCTGGTGGTGATATTTGGCCCATGGTGGGTACTTTGGCAGATCTTCTCACCAAGGAGAGAGAGGAGAGGCTGAGCCAAGATGGAAATGAGAATGGAGAAGGAAATGGACACAGAGATGTACAAAGACATCTTGGAGAGATACAGACAACACGAGACTTAGAGCAATTCCGTAAGATGGATTCGCCGATTTTTAGTGGACTGCCAGATCCAATGGAGGCCAAGAGGTGGCTTCTAAGGGTCGAGTGGATATTTGAGGCTATGGACTGCCCTGATGACAGGAGGGTGAGATTAGCCACATTCTTGTTTGAGGGGAAGGCAACACATTAGTGGAGACAGTGAGGGAGCAGGATCCCCAGGCTATCCACATGATATGGGACAGATTCACAGAGGCCTTCTTCGGGCAGTACTTTTCTGTTGAGGTTCATCTACAAAAGGAGAGGGAATTCATGGACATCACTTAGGGGAGTCAGACTGCGACTCAGTATGAGGCGAGATTCTCAGATTTGTCTAGATTCGCGCCCCACATGGTGCAGGATGAGGGGAGGAAGATGGCACACTTCGAGAGGGGTTTGAAGCCTGACATCCGGAGTATGTTGACTGTATACATCTACACAGAGTACAGTGATATAGTGCGCCGAGCCACTAGAGTTGGGAGAGATATAGAGACCAAAGCAGGATTGAGCAGGGCCAGACAGCCATTCAGGCCGGTGGAGCAAAGGTGCTTCCCTATTGGGAGCAAGAGCCCGAGGAAGATGTTCAGAGGAGCGCCTTCAAGCACTCAGATTTCTAGGCCCGCTACTAGGGGCTGTGTCAAATGTGGTAGGCATCACGTTCCGGGTCCTTGTATGGCAGCCCCTGTGACATGCTACAAATGTGGTCAGGCTAGTCACGGCTACTATGAGTGCCACCAATCACCTACATATCAGCTGTTGGCGGTTAGACGGTTTCCGCAGCCTGATGCATCGTCGACACCAGTGCCAACGACTACTCAAAGACCACAGTTTCAGCAGCTAGCGCAGAGAGCACCAATGGGACAAAGACCCCAGGGTAGAGGAGCAACACAGAGGCGAGTGCAGAGGCAGCTAGTACCCGCTCTGCAGTCACAGTAGACTAGGGTTTATGCTGTAGAGGCACATGATGAGGAGCGTGAGCCTGAGCAAGGGATTGAGACTGAGACTGAAACAGAGACAGCGGAGTTGATTGGAGGTATTTTATTCATCTGTGGTAGATCAACATCTTGCCTATTTGATTTTGATGCTTCGCATTCATTTATTTCGCCTGAATGTGCACGTCGGATTGGATTGTCACCTGTAGATATGGATGTGTTTTATGATTGTGCACACGCCTTTGGGGGAGTCGACTAGAGTTGAGTCTATCTATAGAGATTGTATGATCAGATTTAGCATATTTAGAGTTACCAGGAGATTTGATAGCACTGGAGATTGGAGAGTTTGATGTCATCTTGGGGATTGATTGGCTATTCCGATATCATGTTACTCTGGATTGTTACAGGGGGACTGTGACAGTTAGTGGGCCAGATCAAAGTACACATTGTGTTCGATGTGAGGGGTTGAGGTCTCGTATAAGACTTGTAGCGCCCATTGTGGCAAAGGAGCTGAGGAGTGACTTACTTGTCATCTAAGATGTACCAGTAGTCTAGGATTTTGTAGATGTCTTCCCAGATGATCTACCTGGATTACCACCTGTTAGGGAGCTTGAGTTTAGAATCCAGCTGTTACATGGTACAGCTCCTGTTTCAATGCCACTGTAAGCACCTCATTTTTGCGCTCCCCCAAAAAAAACCAAAAATGCAAACCCTGGACAGAAAGTCAAACCTTAAGGGCTGAAAAGTTGACTTTTTGATCAAGTGAAAATTGGCCACTTCGCTTTATGCCATTGGATAGAGAATCTCGACACGGTTCCAACGCAACTGAGTTTGCAGGAATCGGGGTCCGGATGAAGGTTCTGCGGACGGTCAAACCTGAGCAGAGCCAAAAGTTGACTTTCTGCTAAAATCCGATCTAGAGGCCTACCCCTAGGTCATTGGATAGAGAATCTCGACACGATTCCAACGCAACTGAGTTTGCAGGAATCGGGGTCCGGATGAAGGTTCTGCGGGCGGTCAAACTTGAGCAGAGCCAAAAGTTGACTTTCTGCTAAAATCCGATCCGGAGGCCTACCCCTAGGTCATGGGATGGAGGGCTCCGATACGATTCTAATGAAACTAAGTTTGCCCAAATCGGAGTCCGGATGAAGAAAATATGAGCTGACGAAATTCCCGGGCAGCAAAACCGGCAATCTGCGCACGTGGCAAAAAGCTGCACACGTGGCGAGGTGCGCAGGAAAATATCTCGGGGATCAAATCCGTAAATATCCAAACATTCGAAATATCCCAGGGACTAAATCCGTGAAAATCCGAGAATATCGGATTAAATCAAAAATTGCCAGGGACTAAATCCGAATTTTTTAGATTTTTACGTCCGGCGAGCGGCAGCATTAAATGATTTTCATCATTATGCCGCTCGCGCGGACGTGGCGAGCGGGCATGCGCTCACCTTGAGCTGGGCGCCAAGGTGAGCGGCACCCCCTTTTTTTCTGGCCTATATAAGGCCGCGCGAAGTTCGCGCAAGGGGGGTGGGGATTTTTTGTTCTCGGGTTGGGGGGATTTTTTGGGAGGCTGTTTTCGGGTTGGGAGCTTTTTTTTTGTTGGAGATTTCGAGCTCCTTCTTCGTCGGGATATGTGTTCTTGACCACCATCTTCCCCAAAAGAACAAACCAGACACTTCTTCCCCCACCTTTCTCGGACCTTTCTTCCCATCCTTGTCCTCCTCTCTTGATACCCAAAGGAGAAGGAGGAGCTTGCCGAGTGAGCCTAAAGGAGGAGAGTCCAGCCGCCGCTTGAGCTTCAAAAGGGGAAGCCTACCTGCTCACTTCAGAAGGTTGTTCTGACACCCAGGTAATGTTCCCCGACCATGCTGTTTTTTTGAATATAAGCTCATTTCGAGTATATCATGTCATGATGTTTTACATCCTACCATTTTGTCTACTAATACTGCTTGTGTGATTCGAAGGGGAGCATGTTCCCCGTGTTCATTTCATCTCGTGTACCCCATTATAAACCCCCTTGTCCCTTCACTGTTAATTTGTCGATGTGTGATTTTGTGGTTCGGTTTGTGATATGTTAGCTTAGGTTAATTTCAATACAAGCTTAAGTGCCTTCTGGGGAGTGGTCGGAGCCCGGGGAAGTGTTCTGGGCATGTTATTCGTGAAGTATTTTGAAAGCATGGTTGTATTGTAAGTTTTCTGGGTTTTCAAAACTTGAAATAAAATGTGGTTAGATTAAATCCAAGATTAGTTGGGAGGTGTTCTGAGCATGTTAGGAGGCTAGTGGAACAGTTACAGACCTAAAAAAATCGGCCAGAGTTGGAGATCTCAAAAAAACAGAGAGTTGAAAATTGCAGTGACCTGCCGCCCATCTGGCGCCCACCTGGCGCTCACCTAGGAGGTGGGCGCCCCTTTCACTTCACTTCCCGCCGAGCTGGCGCCCACCTGGCGCTCAGCTCGCGCCCACCTAAAACCGAGTGAAATTCTAGCGCCCTTCTCGCGCCCATCTCGCGCTCACCTCCCGTCCAGCTCGCGCTCACCTGGTATCGGGTGAGCGCCAGGTCAAAATTTCGCCCGGATTCTGGCGCCCACCTGGCGCTCACTTCAGGAGGTGAGCGCCAGGTCCAAAACAGGCCGAATTGTTATTTTTTTTTGAAAATTCCAAAAATACCCTTTACCATACCCTTGGACCCAGCACAATGAGCCGGTTTTTTTCTGACAGAGTGTCTATCTTGTGTCTTTTTGTGTGATTATTGCTAGATGTGAATGATATTTCTGAACCGAACCGGATAAACCAATAGGGTTTCTGGGTCACCCGGAAACCCGACATGGGACTTGGACTCCCGGTCCAACTTGACTTCCAGTGGGCCTTCCAACGGGGCCCACCAAGCCCAATAAACACCAAAAGCATGCCATTAGAATAACTTAAGTAAAATGAACAATTTGAACCGGGCGGGCCAAACCCAATGCGGCCCACCCGAGCCTTGTTATGTGAAATTGATGCATGAATTGCGTGGTTTGGCCGAGACCAAGGGCAAGGGCCTACCGGGCCCGCCAAAGCCCACCAACCGAACCAAGGAAGGGTGCAAACCCTAACTTCCGGTAACTGGGGCTTACAAGCCCAGATTTGGACTGCGGGCCCCAAGCCCAGTGTCCGAATCACTTTGGCAAAATTAAAAAGATAAGTCCAATAAAAAATACTTGGCCACCATGTGGGCCCACCTAAGGGGCCCACCAACCAGTCCGGCCCACTTGTGCATAAAAAACACTTAACCTTCAAATCTGAATCTAAAGTAAAATCAATGCACCAACCAAAGCCCGAAGGGCCTCCTAGGATAGGCCAAGGCCCACAAGGGCACACGGGCTTGACTAAGCCCACCAAGGATACCGTGGGCCTTCCAACGGGGCCCACCCAACCAGACTCAGATCACCTAAGTAATCAAGATAAAAGCAACTAAAGGGACCCACACCACTCAGGTGGTCCCGCCAGACTTAACCAAATTGCATATCGGATTAGGAAACAGGTGAGACCAATGTAAGCTGACTCAAACCAGGGAACCCACGGGACCCGTCATCCGACGGGGTGGACCAGGGTGTCTACGGACTTCCCCGGACCACAACCGAGAACAGACTTAGAATCTCAAGCCGCAGACCAAAAGCCCTAATAGACAGGATTAGGCACCCAGGTGTCCGCCTGCACCCCATCAGGCGGTGGCGACTCCGAATTACCCTGTGCCGCGTTTCCCACGCGCGCACAGCCTGGCGACTCCACTGGGGAATTTTCAGCCCAGTAGGACCCTAGTTAGATGAGTCAGCATAAAGAGAGATTTAGTTGACGTTTAGGGTTTCTTACTACCTCGTTTAGTAAGATACAGAATACGCGTAATTACGCGTTCTGGGGAGTCCTGTCAAAGGGACGCGATAATTGCCTAAGGCAAGTGGGATTTAAGCGGTCCCTTGTGACCCCCCACTTACCTGGGGACTCTCCCGGAACCTCGTATTGCGTGCCAATTCTGCACCTTACTATACGAGACAGTAACAATCCCTTTACCAACAAAATCTAGACAAAACTCACCTGTGTAGACACAGCACGCAGCCCAACTACACACACAGGCACACCACCACACCGTGGAGGGATTTTTTTTCGTTCTTGTGAGATAAACTGCGTGGGGTGACACGCACGAGGGAGGCTGCGTGAATGATCCGACCCTTGGTAGACGAGTGAAATCGGATATTGCTACTTCTTTACCAAACCTAGACCTCTCTAGCAGCCTACCCTTCTGATTCCTATGAACTGATCTTTGGGATGGTATTAGCACCTACGCTCCCGTGGCTTGCCGGGGAAAGCAGGGTAAACCCATCCCCCCAGTTTTCTGGAGTCCATTAGCACCACTGGTTTCTTGCCGTGGCACGCGAGGATCCAGTACTGGTCCAGACCCTTGTAGGCTTATGTCTCGGGCTGGGTATCCTTCCCCACCTAACGTTTCTGAATGAACCTCGCGTTGAGCATGAGAGGGTGAGTAGGATGTGAATGATGAATAAAATTGGAATAAAATTCAGAGTCCATCAGGGGCAGCAACCCCCGCTTTTTGCATCAAATGGAGTAAACCCTAGATGCTGGGCTACCTCGGCCCTAGCTTAGGAAACTCACCTAACCATGATCAGGGGAACCCCCCCAGATCCATGCATGGAGTCCTGTATGCTATGGGTCTTGACCCATTAGAGTCCGCTGGGAGCACTTTAAGTCCAGATTGGTCTTTTAGAGCAGATGAAAGCCGGCCAGATCAGACAAACAGATGAAAGCATGCCAGATCAGAACATGGGCACTAAACCCTAGATCTAGGAATTTTTAGCCTACCCGCTTGAAAAGCAATTTGTATCCTCCCTTTTGGCTCCCAACAGCCTTAAGGATGAGTTCTTTGAAGTTTTTGGTAAATATCTTGTAAACCTTCGCCCTCGATGGCAAGTTGTAATTTTTGCTGTGGTACGACACCGGAAGCAGATGAAAGAACAGAGGAAAGACAGAAAGACTGATCAGGACTTGAATGTGCTCCTTTACACAAGTACGTCTAGGAGTCGCGCCTTCATTGGCGCCAACCCTTAGGACCACACACCATGTGTGCCTGAGTTAAATTTCGAACTGGTTTTGTCTTTTGCTTTATTTTGTGAAGCATGTTAGAACTACTAGTGACTAGTTTTTTGCTTGAAATTTTGCATGTCTTAGGACTGATTAAGAGTTTGGTGTGGAACCTTAAACTGATTTGGAATTTCGATCGGATAGTTGGCATGGCATCTTCATCCTCATCTGAGAGAACCCGTTTCCCTAGGATAGAGAAGTGCGCCTGGGATACCCCCTGGATCCGTTCTTGGACAAGGCAGCTCCAAGGGAGTGAGCAGATTGAATGGGAGCACAAATACCACATGGGACGGACTTTGTCCCTGTTAAACGTGCCGATTAACTGGGATATGATCCAAGCAGCATTGCTTTTCTGGGATCCCCAGCATTCAGTGTTTCGATTCGGGATCAATGAGTTGACTCCCACAATTGAGGAACTTGACCTGTTCCTCCGATTTCGCGACTTAGGAGAACCCGCTAGGCCAAGTCTCAAAGAAAGCTACAAGAATGAAGCTTGCGCTTTCTTTGGCCTCTTAAGGGGAGAATTCCAGACCTTAGGAGGTGACAAATCATTCACTAGGGTCTCCAAAACATTCCTTGCTGAAAAAATAAGACACAAAAAGCAGGAAAGACCCCGGGCTTGGTTTGACACCTTCACCCTTGTGGTTCTGTCGCAAATCTTCTTTCCAACTGGGGGAGACACCATTAATTTGGCCCTCATGGAAATTGTGGATCAACTCAGGGCAGGGTACCGAATCATGCCACTGATCCTAGCTCAATTGTTCCATTCCCTGACTTTGTCCAAAAACGGAACCCGGAGGTTTCAAGGGTGCGCTCCCCTCCTCCACCTTTGGCTGCAAGACCACCTGATGGTGTCATCACCAGTCAGTGCATATTACAAGGCAACTGGCGACAACATCCATTGGTTGGCTCAAAGAGAGATCAAACCAGACCTACCCGCCCGTGAGGATTGGTTTAACCACTTTCTCCACCTGAAGGGAGAAACAGACATTAGATGGTGGGGTACATACAACATCCCCTACACCCCCATCATAGCTTTCAAGAAAAGAGAGGGACTTGCCTTGATAGGCCTCACCCAAGCCGTGCCGTACTATCCGATTCGGGTTCTGAGACAATTTGGGAAACCGCAGGGAATCCCAGTCAAGGACGACATGAGCAGTTTGATTGGTTCACTCACCAAGGGACTAAGGACCCAACTGTTGACAGAGTGGAAGACGGTGTGCGTGTATCGGGAAGACGTCTTCACCGAATTACACTTCCAAGATTACGAGCAGTGGATAGCTCGAGAATTTGGCCACGACGGCCCCCCACCTCTTCAGCCTATCGCATTAGGCGACATTCCAGTTCCGCCCCCTAACACATATAGGGACAGGGTGGCCGAACTGCAGGAGACCCACTCCCGTATCCATTCAGCTTATGTGGATTCGGAACGGGAGAGTAGGCAGGCCAATACGGCCTTGCAACATGAAATGGAATTAGTGCGCAAGCGCGCTGAGGAGGACCGACGTCTGCGGAACAAGCTTCTGCGAGCCTTGAGGAGGCAAGACGTGTCCTCCCACTATGATGATGACCAACCTAGCTAGACTTTGGCTTTGTTGTATTTTGATAAGCATGATGATGTACTTTGTGCCGCGGCGGCACTTTTTTGATTGAAGCATGAATTTATTTTCACTATGCTATGTTGTTCAAACTTAACAAAACAAGAACAAGAAATGAAAGAATTAATTCCCTCCAATAGGGCAACTCGGTCTCCGATAGACCACCTCTTCTCAGATAATTGCAATATTCTTGGTCGCTGCGACCACCTAATTTCCTTTAACTGCATCTCTCTCATTGAGATTGCAAAACCCAGCAAGTGTTTAAAAACACCCAAGACCTTGAGCTCAGATCACACCCGTCTGTATCTTTTCGAGATCATTCAGCCGAAACCTTGGGGCACTGAAGCCGCCGGTGATTGAGCCGTTTGGTGGATGAACGTCCTGGTATAGCCTTCCCCTTTGTGAGGCGCCGAAGTCAATGGTGATTAAACCAACGACTAGCTAAGGCACGCCCGGGAACTACTAGCCGAAACCTTGGGGCACTGAAGCCGCCGGTGATTGAGCCGTTTGGTGGATGAACGTCCTGGTATAGCCTTCCCCTTTGTGAGGCGCCGAAGTCAATGGTGATTAAGCCAACGACTAGCTAAGGTACGCCCGGGAACTACTAGCCGAAACCTTGGGGCACTGAAGCCGCCGGTGATTGAGCCGTTTGGTGGATGAACGTCCTGGTATAGCCTTCCCCTTGTGAGGCGCCGAAGTCAATGGTGATTAAGCCAACGACTAGCTAAGGCACGCCCGGGAACTACTAGCCGAAACCTTGGGGCACTGAAGCCGCCGGTGATTGAGCCGTTTGGTGGATGAACGTCCTGGTATAGCCTTCCCCTTTGTGAGGCGCCGAAGTCAATGGTGATTAAGCCAACGACTAGCTAAGGCACGCCCGGGAACTACTAGCCGAAACCTTGGGGCACTGAAGCCGCCGGTGATTGAGCCGTTTGGTGGATGAACGTCCTGGTATAGCCTTCCCCTTTGTGAGGCGCCGAAGTCAATGGTGATTAAGCCAACGACTAGCTAAGGCACGCCCGGGAACTACTAGCCGAAACTTTGGGGCACTGAAGCCGCCGATGATTAAACCGTTTGGTGGATGAACGTCCTGGTATAGCCTTCCCCTTTGTGAGGCGCCGAAGTCAATGGTGATTAAGCCAACGACTAGCTAAGGCACGCCCGGGAACTACTAGCCGAAATTAGGCGCCGACGCCGCCAGTGAATGAACTGGAGATTGGTTGAGGTACGCCTGGGTGCTGCTTTTCAGCTCACCCCCTGCGGAGACCCTGCATTGGTCCAACCCTGTGATTCTGAGCTCAAACAAAACCCCTTTAAATTAAAGGTTCTCTTCCCTTGTTACCTACGGGTAGCTAAAATAGATCAGCTAATTCATTTAGGGTTCTCTCTCCCAGTTACCTACGGGTAGCTAAAATAGATTCGGTCACTAGGGTTCTCTCTCCCAGCTACCTACGGGTAGCTAAAATAGATTCGGTCACTAGGGTTCTCTTTCCCAGTCGCTTCCGAGCGACTAAAATAGATCAGCTTTCAACAAAAAAAAAAAAAAACAGGGTTCTCTCTCCCAGTTGCCTGCGGGTGATTAAAATAGATTCGTTCATTAGGGTTCTCTTCCCCGGTCGTCTTAGGGCAACCAAAATAGATCAATTTTAGGGTTCTCTCTCCCAGCTACCTACGGGTAGCTAAAATAGATTCGGTCACTAGGGTTCTCTTTCCCAGTCGCTTCCGAGCGACTAAAATAGATCAGCTTTCAAAAAAAAAAAAAACAGGGTTCTCTCTCCCAGTTGCCTGCGGGTGACTAAAATTGATTCGTTCATTAGGGTTCTCTTCCCCGGTCGTCTTAGGGCAACCAAAATAGATCAATTTTAGGGTTCTCTCTCCCAGTTACCTGCGGGTAGCTAAAATAGATTCGGTCACCAGGGTTCTCTTTCCTAGTCGCTTCCGAGCGGCTAAAATAGATCAGCTTTAAAAAAAAAAAAAAAACAGGGTTCTCTCTCCCAGTTGCCTGCGGGTGACTAAATTAGATTCGTTCAATAGGGTTCTCTCTCCCAGTTACCTACGGGTAGCTAAAATAGATCAGTTGATTCAAACCAGGTTCTCTTCCCTTGTTGCCCTAGGGTAGCTAAAATAGATCAGCTAGTCCAAATCCAATCAAAAAAATCAGTCTTCCAAATTCATTAAGGTTCTCTTCCCTTGTGACCTACGGGAAGCTAAAATAGATCAGTTAATTCATTAAGGTTCTCTTCCTTTGTTACCTACGAGTAGCTAAAATAGATCAGTCTTCAAATTCATTAAAGGTTCTCTTCCCTTGTTACCTACGGGTAACTAAAATAGATCAGTTGATTCAAAGTTTAGGTTCTCTTCCCTTGTTGCCTTCGGGCAACTGAAATAGACCAGAAAAACACAACAAAAAAAAACAAAAACAATCATTATCATCATCTCTATGTATGCTAACATTTCATATCATGTATTCTGCCTTCTAATATTTATCTCTCCCTCCAGGAACCGTGTCAACAATCAACATGGATAGTACTTCAAGGATGCTTCCTGTGGTGCGCGAGATACTGGACCTTTTCCGTATTTTAATGAAAGTGATACAGGACAAAGAAGAAGCATGGGGCAAACGCTGGGAAGCACAGAGGGAAGAACATTTTGAGCTGCAATCCCGAATAAGGGATTTGGAGAGAGAGATGGATAGCTTGAAGATAGAAGTATTCCAGGGCAATCAGGAAGCGAGCCTCCCCTCTGCTAACAATGGTGCACCTCGCCTCAAAAGGCGCCTCACCAAGGAAGAAAGAAAGAACCGGGAGTTTACGCAGCTTCCATGCACCCAGGCAGAATTGTTGCCTTCCTTGTTGCAAGAAGGACACCTAAAGCAGGCTCCACCAAATCCAAAGGCACCAGCAAGTTGAGGGTACGACCCGTCCAAGACATGCAATTACCACAAAGGAGCTCCGGGGCATGATACTGAAGAATGTTGGGGTCTTCGCCATGCAATCCAAGACCTTCTTGACGCCGGGGAGCTCAGGATTGATCCTTCGTCGGGTTAAGAGAAATCTCTCGGGATGTGCAACTGAACTTTAAGAACACGGATCCACATCGGCCACCCTTTTGCACAATCGCTGTTCTGTTTTGCTTATGCTTTCTTTTCTTTTAAATTCTGAACTGGATAGCATGTTTCTTTTTCTGCAAGCTTATAAAAATATTTTGGGAAATCACTGAAGTGTTGGACCACACCAAGGCGTGACCATAATCTTGGGACAAACCTGAACAATCGAATTGGACAAGTGAAATGTGCCAAGCAGCACAAACTGCGCGAGTCTCAATATAGCCAAGAGGTCCCCCCAGCATCCCGTTTGGAACCCACCCTGCCAAACACAGGGGCAAGCGGTGATATGAGAGAAGAAAAAAAGAGAGAGCAAGGTGCCCATACCGGTCTCGGGCCCCCAACATGATCCAGGATCAATGAACCCAATGAAATGATGAGAGGCCATTTTTGGCTGAGATACCTCAAATGAATGTCGCTAGTCAAACGTGTTGAGCTTGATCGTCTCATTTTTAACCCACGTTATGTCTAGCCACCCCGAATTGGGACAAATTCAAAAAGCAAAGAAAAAAGAAGCAAGCAAACAAAATGAACAAAGAAGAAAATGGTTCTTGAGCGAGTTAATCGTGCAAAAATAATTAAGTATTACATTCTCTGTGAAAGGACGAAAGGCCATCCTTGATCTTTCCCAAAAATCATCTGACACAAGATGAAACCCTAGCAAAACATTTTGAGCCTAACAATTCCTTCATTGAACCTACCATGTCTTGTCTTCAAAACTGGGGCATAAAGCTTTGTGCAGTCGGAGACACAAAAAGGATGAAGTTGAAGGTAGGGCAAAGCAAAAAGCACCCTAAGAACAAAGGGGGCAAAAAGGAGGGGTGAGGAGAACCCTAGAAAACAAAAAAACTGGGACAATCCCTTGAAAGAAAGGAAAAGAAGAAAAAAGAAAAGAAAAGGAAAAGTTAGGGCAAACCCCGAAGGCAAGGGCCAAAAGTTGGGGCAAAAGAAAAAAGAACCCGAGACAAAAAGAGGAGAAAGAAAGAACAAAGACGGAAGAAAGAGAAAGGAACTACAAATCAAAGTTGGACACAAAGTTGGGGGAGCCGAAGATGAAGCAGGCCCTAACAAGGAAAGTAGACAGGACATGGCTTTTAACCCATGCATCAATTTCGAGCCTACATATCATTTCTTCTGGACCCTTGAGCCCAACCTACATTTCGTCCTACTATGAAGTCCTTTCTGATTACAGAGAATGTAACATTGAATCTTGGGCAAGCTGGCAATGACAAGAACCATAAAAGACAGAGAAGTGCTTTGGCTAGGCATAATGATTACCTATAGAGCGAAGTTGTATAGGGCTTGAGCCTGGTTACCCTTCATTTCTAAACACTGGAAACAAAGCCTACGCTTCGTCCTACGGATAAGTCCTCTCTGATCATTGTGTGTCATGATCCATGGGAATTGTCAGGGCCCTAAAACTGGGGTGGGGCACCAAACCCAAATGAGAGAATCAACCAAAGAAAAAATCCCTTACACAACCCCCAACCAAGGGTAGGGGAAAAGGAGAAAGAAAAAGAGAGAGAGAAAATAAAAGAAAAACCAGGGCGGGGCAGTACCAAACAAACCCCCTGAACCCAAAATAACTCCCCTCATTTCAACCAGGGGGCATGCCATTGAAGGCCGAAATGTGAGACACTTGCAGGAAGTGCCGAGAGGCACATTTTCCTAAGTCTAACTGAGAATAACAGGTAACCGACCCAAGGGTTACTGGTCTTGCCATGGACCCACTTCAAAGGGAAAATCCGAGCATTCGGTGAATTCCCAAAAGACATCAACCAAAGAGAGACTGCTTGAATTCGCACATAATCTTGAGGACAAAAAAAAAAAAAAAACAAAAAAACAAAAAAAAAAAACAAAAATTTTTAACTAAATTCCACTTGGACTTTTGCAGGTACTGACAAAACCTGAGACAGATAGGAAAAGTCGTCACGGTATATTCGTACATTGGTTGACAAGAGTTCGTGAAGCCAAGGCCACTGACGGATGAGTCAGAGATCGGCGGAAGGGTTTTTTGCAAAAAAAAGAGAAGAGCACAGAAAGAAATAACCAAATCAGAATATGTAAATGAAAAAGGGATCGGAGCAGTGCTAATCTCCCCAGGCGGTGTTCATCACCCGATAGCAGCAAAACTTATGTTTGATTGCACCAGCAACATGGCCGAGTATGAAGCGTGTGTGTTGGGCTTGCGAGCGGCAATTGAGATGCGTATACAAGAGCTGAAAGTGTTCGGTGATTCAAGTCTTATCATCTATCAAGTGATGGGAGATTGGAAGACTAGAGATGTGAAGTTGGTACCATACCAAGAACTGGTCAAGGAATTAGAAGAAGAATTCGAGAGTGTGACATTCGACTACATGCCACGAGATGGGAACCGGTTTGCGGATGCACTAGCTACGCTGGCATCGATGGCCACCATCACGAATGATGCTTGGGTGCAACCATTGGAGATAGAGATTCGGCGCTACCCTGTTTACTGCTTTAGCATCGAGAAAAGCATGCCCGAAGAAGAGCCTTGGTACGCAGACATTGAGAGATACATAAGAAACAGAATTCTGCCAGAAGGTGCCTCAGCTGCAGAGAAGCGAACTATACAGAGGTTGGCAGGGCAATACTTCTACAGTGGAGGTAGACTGTACAAGAAGTCATACAATGACTCTCTACTGCTATGTGTCAGAGAAGCCGAGGCGCAGAAATTGATTGAGGAAATCCATGGAGGGTTGTGCGGCGCACACATGAACGGGCATATGCTAGCAAGGAAGATTCTAAGAATGGGCTATTACTGGATGACCATGGAGGCAGACTGCTACGCTCATGTCAGGAAATGCCAGTTATGCCAGATTTATGCCGACAACATCCATGCACCGCCGAACACACTGTATTCTATGACATCACCTTGGCCGTTTGCCATCTGGGGAATCGACATGATAGGCCAGGTTCATCCAATGGCTTCGAACGGGCATCGGTTCATCTTAGTGGCAATTGACTACTTTACCAAGTGGGTAGAGGCCATGTCCTTTGTGGATGTGAAGAAATCTCATGTGCTCAAGTTTATCAGAAACAATATAGTCTGTCGCTACGGAGTTCCAGAAGCGATCATCACTGACAATGCAAAGAATTTGAATAATAAGGACATGGAAAAGATGTGCGAAGACTTGAAAATCAGACATCTGAACTCCACGGCATACCGGCCCAAGATGAATGGAGCAGTAGAGGCTGCCAACAAGAATCTGAAGAAGATACTCGAGAAAATGGTGGTCACCTACAGAGACTGGCATGAGAAGCTGCCGTATGCACTGCACGCCTATCGGACGTCGATTAGAACATCAACCGGGGCAACCCCGTTCTCCTTGGTATACGGAATGGAAGCAGTTCTACCAGTGGAAGCACAGATTCCATCGCTCAGAATTCTGAAGGAAGCTGAAATCAGTGATGTCGAATGGGAAGAATCCAGATTTGACCAGTTGCAATTATTGGATGAAAAGAGGATCAAGGCTTTGTGCCATGGCCAGCTTTATCAACAGAGAGTGGCGCGAGCCTACAACAAGAAAGTGAAGCCACGACAGTTCAAAGTGGGAGATCTGGTACTGAAGAGAATCTTTCCTCATCAAGAGGACAATAGAGGGAAATTCAAGCCAAACTACGAAGGGCCGTTCGTAGTCCACAAAGTCCTGTCAAGAGGAGCACTCATCCTACAAGAAATGGACGGGGCAATTTTTCCAGAGCCGATAAATGCAGACGCAGTCAAACTGTACTATGCCTAAGATCATTCTAATTGGGAAGTGAAGAGAGGCCATCCTTGACTCTCCTTTAAACTGTAAATCCTTCCAAATACCTGAAATTCTCCCCTAGTTAGACAATTTTGAGCTTTAAAATTCTTTCAACCCATTGCAAGTGTTCTACACACCAAATGGGGCATTCCTGGCAAAGCAAAAAGAAACCGGGCATTCTTGCCCAGAAAAAACCTCAAAAAGAAGAAAGAATGCAACGAGAAAAAAAAAGGAAAGAAAAAAAAAAGAAAAAAAGAGAAAAAAATAAACAGAGAAAATGGGGAGATGTTCGCCCCGCCAAAAATATAGAGATACAAATAAACCAGGATGTAAGACCCACCAACAATAAAGTAGCACACTTTGCAAACCCAAATAATTAAGCTTTTTTTGAGCCATTCATCCTTTCTTTCATAACCAAGATCAAGCCTACATTTCGTCCTATCTCTAAGACCTCTCAGATCCCAAAAGGAATGATCAGGGCAAACAGTTAGGTCTGCGTTCATCAGCAATGACGGAATGCAGAGTTTCCTAAAAAAGGCTGGACACAGCGAAAACCCGAAAAAAGGGTGTTGTGTGGTTAGTCAATCAAAAAAAAAAAAAAAGAAAAAAAAGAAAAGAAAGAAGAAAAAAGAAGAAGAGAGAACTGGTCACATCTGGTTTGAGCAGAGCAAGATGCAGAGGAGAGCAGTGACAGTGGCAGATAGTAAAATGAGGAAGATACGTAGATCCAAGGGGCCCGAACCGGCAGGTTGCGCTCGAGTCGAAGACTCCACAATGGCCTGTGATGACAATGCTTCTGAAAATACCAAGCACTCCAAGTCCCGTCTGACCTTGGGAAATTTCTTTGATATTGCAAACACAGGCACACACTGACACACCTGTTTTCTCTATAATTGTTCTGCTTAAATGTTTTGAGCTCCACATTGGGCTGCTAACCTGAGTTAATAATTTCTTAACCTTGGCAAAGGCCGCTTCTGGCTGCGATGGGCAAAAGGCTCAGGGCAAGAAGAGAATAAAAGAAGTGTTTTGCATTCCCCAGCTATTCCACGGCTAACATGTTGTCTTTTCCTGCCTTCACAGGTACAGCAAAAGGGGGATAACGAACGTCTTCTCCAAAATCCCCAGCGGAGTTCCTTCAGTAAACGGAGAATAGCAACCTCCAAAATCCCCAGTGGGAGGCCATCAGCAAACAAGGGACGACACCCTTACATCCCCAGTAGCGTCCTCTCAAGCAATAAGAAAGTGATACCTGATGACGTAGACTTATCAAGCCTCGCCCAGTCTGAAGAGGCCGGCTTTGCGAAGGAGAGCGGAAAGAAGACAAGTAAGCTCGCATCAATCCCTGGTGGAGCCTCTCGCACTCAACAAGAGCTTGAATGAACATGAAGAATTCGCACCCAAGCAGAGGGAGAAGGCCTTATGAAGGAAAATGACAGCGTGAGGAATCCCCACTTATCCCCAGCGAAGCATCCTTCCCCGGGGAACTCCCACGCTTGGCACTAACAAGGCTCGACCCGAAAGAAGAGGCGATAAGAAAAAAAGGTTCCTGCCCAATCCCCAGCAACAGTCACTCCAAGCTAGGGAGCCTCTACAAGGGGGAAAGCAAATCAGAGAGCACTGCAGAAGAAGGAATGACAAGACATGAAGAAGAATGAGCATAAAAGAAGAAATCATCGAGCAAGATGGCCCCTTTTGTAATTTTGATTTCACACTTTTGTAAATAGAGTAGAGCAGGTGTGTGGGCTCCCTTGAGGCACTGGAAGCACCTCCTCACCAACAGCAGCTCCTCCTCCACTCTTCCTTCCTCCTTTCTCCATTCGGTCCACATCCTAGCCCAACCCTTGGCCATCAAATCCTTAAAAAAAAAAAAAAAAAAAAAAAAAAACAACAACAACAACAAAAACCAGAAAAATGCAGGCAAGCTTCAAGTAAAAGACACAAAATGGATCAGAAGTTTGAAGTCACCTAAAAGCTTTAATGGAACAAACAAGAAGAAAAGAATATTGTCAAGTGTCTGGCATCGACGCCGAAACGGGTTGGCGAGCTCAAGTCCAATCTAATCTCTTTCAAACTTAAACTAAAAAGCTGAAGAGTTGCCCTACAAAAACCCGAACAGCAAAGGGTAAGGAAACTCTGAAGCCAGGAAGTGACGCCACATGATTTGGCTGCTTCCCTCTCAAAATGAAAATTTCAAAGGACCAAGCTCGTCGACCATGTCGACAGAAATGCCAGGTGCAAAAATGAGATTCTTTTTCTCTTTGCCGTTCATCCGCAAGGTGACTCCGGCAAAGAGGGGCAGCTGTAAGCACCTCATTTTTGCGCTCCCCCAAAAAAAACCAAAAATGCAAACCCTGGACAGAAAGTCAAACCTTAAGGGCTGAAAAGTTGACTTTTTGACCAAGTGAAAATTGGCCACTTCGCTTTATGCCATTGGATAGAGAATCTCGACACGGTTCCAACGGAACTGAGTTTGCAGGAATCGGGGTCCGGATGAAGGTTCTGCGGACGGTCAAACCTGAGCAGAGCCAAAAGTTGACTTTCTGCTAAAATCCGATCCAGAGGCCTACCCCTAGGTCATTGGATAGAGAATCTCGACACGGTTCCAACGCAACTGAGTTTGCAGGAATCGGGGTCCGGATGAAGGTTCTGCGGGCGGTCAAACTGGAGCAGAGCCAAAAGTTGACTTTCTGCTAAAATCCGATCCGGAGGCCTACCCCTAGGTCATGGGATGGAGGGCTCCGATACGATTCTAATGAAACTAAGTTTGCCCAAATCGGAGTCCGGATGAAGAAAATATGAGCTGACGAAATTCCCGGGCAGCAAAACCGGCAATCTGCGCACGTGGCAAAAAGCTGCACACGTGGCGAGGTGCGCAGGAAAATATCTCGGGGATCAAATCCGTAAATATCCAAACATTCGAAATATCCCAGGGACTAAATCCGTGAAAATCCGAGAATATCGGATTAAATCAAAAATTGCCAGGGACTAAATCCGAATTTTTTAGATTTTTACGTCCGGCGAGCGGCGGCATTAAATGATTTTCATCATTATGCCGCTCGCGCGGACGTGGCGAGCGGGCATGCGCTCACCTTGAGCTGGGCGCCAAGGTGAGCGGCACCCCCTTTTTTTCTGGCCTATATAAGGCCGCGCGAAGTTCGCGCAAGGGGGGTGGGGATTTTTTGTTCTCGGGTTGGGGGGATTTTTTGGGAGGCTGTTTTCGGGTTGGGAGCTTTTTTTTTGTTGGAGATTTCGAGCTCCTTCTTCGTCGGGATATGTGTTCTTGACCACCATCTTCCCCAAAAGAACAAACCAGACACTTCTTCCCCCACCTTTCTCGGACCTTTCTTCCCATCCTTGTCCTCCTCTCTTGATACCCAAAGGAGAAGGAGGAGCTTGCCGAGTGAGCCTAAAGGAGGAGAGTCCAGCCGCCGCTTGAGCTTCAAAAGGGGAAGCCTACCTGCTCACTTCAGAAGGTTGTTCTGACACCCAGGTAATGTTCCCCGACCATGCTGTTTTTTTGAATATAAGCTCATTTCGAGTATATCATGTCATGATGTTTTACATCCTACCATTTTGTCTACTAATACTGCTTGTGTGATTCGAAGGGGAGCATGTTCCCCGTGTTCATTTCATCTCGTGTACCCCATTATAAACCCCCTTGTCCCTTCACTGTTAATTTGTCGATGTGTGATTTTGTGGTTCGGTTTGTGATATGTTAGCTTAGGTTAATTTCAATACAAGCTTAAGTGCCTTCTGGGGAGTGGTCGGAGCCCGGGGAAGTGTTCTGGGCATGTTATTCGTGAAGTATTTTGAAAGCATGGTTGTATTGTAAGTTTTCTGGGTTTTCAAAACTTGAAATAAAATGTGGTTAGATTAAATCCAAGATTAGTTGGGAGGTGTTCTGAGCATGTTAGGAGGCTAGTGGAACAGTTACAGACCTAAAAAAATCGGCCAGAGTTGGAGATCTCAAAAAAACAGAGAGTTGAAAATTGCAGTGACCTGCCGCCCATCTGGCGCCCACCTGGCGCTCACCTAGGAGGTGGGAGCCCCTTTCACTTCACTTCCCGCCGAGCTGGCGCCCACCTGGCGCTCAGCTCGCGCCCACCTAAAACCGAGTGAAATTCTGGCGCCCTTCTCGCGCCCATCTCGCGCTCACCTCCCGTCCAGCTCGCGCTCACCTGGTATCGGGTGAGCGCCAGGTCAAAATTTCGCCCGGATTCTGGCGCCCACCTGGCGCTCACTTCAGGAGGTGAGCGCCAGGTCCAAAACAGGCCGAATTGTTATTTTTTTTTGAAAATTCCAAAAATACCCTTTACCATACCCTTGGACCCAGCACAATGAGCCGGTTTTTTTCTGACAGAGTGTCTATCTTGTGTCTTTTTGTGTGATTATTGCTAGATGTGAATGATATTTCTGAACCGAACCGGATAAACCAATAGGGTTTCTGGGTCACCCGGAAACCCGACATGGGACTTGGACTCCCGGTCCAACTTGACTTCCAGTGGGCCTTCCAACGGGGCCCACCAAGCCCAATAAACACCAAAAGCATGCCATTAGAATAACTTAAGTAAAATGAACAATTTGAACCGGGCGGGCCAAACCCAATGCGGCCCACCCGAGCCTTGTTATGTGAAATTGATGCATGAATTGCGTGGTTTGGCCGAGACCAAGGGCAAGGGCCTACCGGGCCCGCCAAAGCCCACCAACCGAACCAAGGAAGGGTGCAAACCCTAACTTCCGGTAACTGGGGCTTACAAGCCCAGATTTGGACTGCGGGCCCCAAGCCCAGTGTCCGAATCACTTTGGCAAAATTAAAAAGATAAGTCCAATAAAAAATACTTGGCCACCATGTGGGCCCACCTAAGGGGCCCACCAACCAGTCCGGCCCACTTGTGCATAAAAAACACTTAACCTTCAAATCTGAATCTAAAGTAAAATCAATGCACCAACCAAAGCCCGAAGGGCCTCCTAGGATAGGCCAAGGCCCACAAGGGCACACGGGCTTGACTAAGCCCACCAAGGATACCGTGGGCCTTCCAACGGGGCCCACCCAACCAGACTCAGATCACCTAAGTAATCAAGATAAAAGCAACTAAAGGGACCCACACCACTCAGGTGGTCCCGCCAGACTTAACCAAATTGCATATCGGATTAGGAAACAGGTGAGACCAATGTAAGCTGACTCAAACCAGGGAACCCACGGGACCCGTCATCCGACGGGGTGGACCGGGGTGTCTACGGACTTCCCCGGACCACAACCGAGAACAGACTTAGAATCTCAAGCCGCAGACCAAAAGCCCTAATAGACAGGATTAGGCACCCAGGTGTCCGCCTGCACCCCATCAGGCGGTGGCGACTCCGAATTACCCCGTGCCGCGTTTCCCACGCGCGCACAGCCTGGCGACTCCACTGGGGAATTTTCAGCCCAGTAGGACCCTAGTTAGATGAGTCAGCATAAAGAGAGATTTAGTTGACGTTTAGGGTTTCTTACTACCTCGTTTAGTAAGATACAGAATACGCGTAATTACGCGTTCTGGGGAGTCCTGTCAAAGGGACGCGATAATTGCCTAAGGCAAGTGGGATTTAAGCGGTCCCTTGTGACCCCCCACTTACCTGGGGACTCTCCCGGAACCTCGTATTGCGTGCCAATTCTGCACCTTACTATACGAGACAGTAACAATCCCTTTACCAACAAAATCTAGACAAAACTCACCTGTGTAGACACAGCACGCAGCCCAACTACACACACAGGCACACCACCACACCGTGGAGGGATTTTTTTTTGTTCTTGTGAGATAAACTGCGTGGGGTGACACGCACGAGGGAGGCTGCGTGAATGATCCGGCCCTTGGTAGACGAGTGAAATCGGATATTGCTACTTCTTTACCAAACCTAGACCTCTCTAGCAGCCTACCCTTCTGATTCCTATGAACTGATCTTTGGGATGGTATTAGCACCTACGCTCCCGTGGCTTGCCGGGGAAAGCAGGGTAAACCCATCCCCCCAGTTTTCTGGAGTCCATTAGCACCACTGGTTTCTTGCCGTGGCACGCGAGGATCCAGTACTGGTCCAGACCCTTGTAGGCTTATGTCTCGGGCTGGGTATCCTTCCCCACCTAACGTTTCTGAATGAACCTCGCGTTGAGCATGAGAGGGTGAGTAGGATGTGAATGATGAATAAAATTGGAATAAAATTCAGAGTCCATCAGGGGCAGCAACCCCCGCTTTTTGCATCAAATGGAGTAAACCCTAGATGCTGGGCTACCTCGGCCCTAGCTTAGGAAACTCACCTAACCATGATCAGGGGAACCCCCCCAGATCCATGCATGGAGTCCTGTATGCTATGGGTCTTGACCCATTAGAGTCCGCTGGGAGCACTTTAAGTCCAGATTGGTCTTTTAGAGCAGATGAAAGCCGGCCAGATCAGACAAACAGATGAAAGCATGCCAGATCAGAACATGGGCACTAAACCCTAGATCTAGGAATTTTTAGCCTACCCGCTTGAAAAGCAATTTGTATCCTCCCTTTTGGCTCCCAACAGCCTTAAGGATGAGTTCTTTGAAGTTTTTGGTAAATATCTTGTAAACCTTCGCCCTCGATGGCAAGTTGTAATTTTTGCTGTGGTACGACACCGGAAGCAGATGAAAGAACAGAGGAAAGACAGAAAGACTGATCAGGACTTGAATGTGCTCCTTTACACAAGTACGTCTAGGAGTCGCGCCTTCATTGGCGCCAACCCTTAGGACCACACACCATGTGTGCCTGAGTTAAATTTCGAACTGGTTTTGTCTTTTGCTTTATTTTGTGAAGCATGTTAGAACTACTAGTGATTAGTTTTTTGCTTGAAATTTTGCATGTCTTAGGACTGATTAAGAGTTTGGTGTGGAACCTTAAACTGATTTGGAATTTCGATCGGATAGTTGGCATGGCATCTTCATCCTCATCTGAGAGAACCCGTTTCCCTAGGATAGAGAAGTGCGCCTGGGATACCCCCTGGATCCGTTCTTGGACAAGGCAGCTCCAAGGGAGTGAGCAGATTGAATGGGAGCACAAATACCACATGGGACGGACTTTGTCCCTGTTAAACGTGCCGATTAACTGGGATATGATCCAAGCAGCATTGCTTTTCTGGGATCCCCAGCTTTCAGTGTTTCGATTCGGGATCAATGAGTTGACTCCCACAATTGAGGAACTTGACCTGTTCCTCCGATTTCGCGACTTAGGAGAACCCGCTAGGCCAAGTCTCAAAGAAAGCTACAAGAATGAAGCTTGCGCTTTCTTTGGCCTCTTAAGGGGAGAATTCCAGACCTTAGGAGGTGACAAATCATTCACTAGGGTCTCCAAAACATTCCTTGCTGAAAAAATAAGAAACAAAAAGCAAGAAAGACCCCGGGCTTGGTTTGACACCTTCACCCTTGTGGTTCTGTCGCAAATCTTCTTTCCAACTGGGGGAGACACCATTAATTTGGCCCTCATGGAAATTGTGGATCAACTCAGGGCAGGGTACCGAATCATGCCACTGATCCTAGCTCAATTGTTCCATTCCCTGACTTTGTCCAAAAACGGAACCCGGAGGTTTCAAGGGTGCGCTCCCCTCCTCCACCTTTGGCTGCAAGACCACCTGATGGTGTCATCACCAGTCAGTGCATATTACAAGGCAACTGGCGACAACATCCATTGGTTGGCTCAAAGAGAGATCAAACCAGACCTACCCGCCCGTGAGGATTGGTTTAACCACTTTCTCCACCTGAAGGGAGAAACAGACATTAGATGGTGGGGTACATACAACATCCCCTACACCCCCATCATAGCTTTCAAGAAAAGAGAGGGACTTGCCTTGATAGGCCTCACCCAAGCCGTGCCGTACTATCCGATTCGGGTTCTGAGACAATTTGGGAAACCGCAGGGAATCCCAGTCAAGGACGACATGAGCAGTTTGATTGGTTCACTCACCAAGGGACTAAGGACCCAACTGTTGACAGAGTGGAAGACGGTGTGCGTGTATCGGGAAGACGTCTTCACCGAATTACACTTCCAAGATTACGAGCAGTGGATAGTAGGGCTGTAAATGGATCGGATCATGACCCGTTTACCGTCCGTTTTCGATTAAATTATCCGATTTAATCGGATTTTTAACCGATTAAATGATCCGTCGGATCGGATTCGGATCCGATTTTCGGATCCGTTTATAATCGGATTCGGATTCGGATCAGGGCAATATCCGTCCGATTAAGATCCGAATCCGATTAAATAAGTGTAATGTATTTGTAAATTACATATAGTATTAAGGATAATAAAGTAATTTTATACTCTATCTATAAAAGCAACATTTCAATATCTTGCTTCTAACCGTAACCCTAACCCTAACCCTCTATCTTGCTTCTCAGTTCTCACGGTCTCACCCTAACCCTCTGTCTGAACTCTGAAGGAAACAAAACGAAGAACTGAAGAAGAGGAGACCGAAGTCACCGAACCGAACACCTTGCTTCCAGTTCCACTGGTTCGCTGCCCTTTCTCTACACTCGATATCTTCTTCTTTCTTTCTCCTTCTCTCTCTTGCTCTCTCTAGTTCCCAAAATCACATGAGCATTTCGTTTTGACAGACCGGCCAAGAAACCGAGAAAGTTGGAGTTCTTCGGCGATGAGAAATAGCAGGAAGGAGGAAAGCTTGGAATTTCGGAACTGATTTTTTCAGATTCATCATCGGAATCTCCCGGTAAGAAATTCAAGTCTCAAGATATAAACGAAACTGTTCTAGGGTTTTTGCACTTGTCGTGTACGGAGTTTCATCCGATTAAATATTTCGTTTCGAGCTTGAATGTGTATTTCTATGCTTTCGGATGGGTTTGCTTTAAGGTTAGATATTCACGGCTGCTTCAATTGATTCCTCTGAACCACTTTGAATAATATATTGTGAGGTATTGGTGTTGTTTCCGTTGAGATATTATGCTGTATCCTTTAAGTCGTTCATCTTCGCTCCCTTTTCTTACATGATTCAGTTTTTTGCATTTCCTCGATTCATAATTTCTGAAAAGAGTTAACATCTCTTGAATCTGTGCTGCTCCATGTTCTATTTTCTTGTATTAGTTTTTATGATACTCCTGAGAAAGGATGCTAGACTACCGACACATTGAATCAAACCAACTGAAGTTTCTGTAACTGTAAAAATGGGGTACTTCTCTAGCATTTATTTGGATCGTTCAAGGTAAAATGGCTCTAGTGCCACACCAAGTGTGCTAAGTTTTATTGCCATGTTCATATAAATACTTTCTTCTAATTGATTTGGGAATGCTCTAAAGAGATATGATTCCATAAAGTTAATACTCTAATGGGGAAGAGGTGGATAAATAACAGATGCCTATTGCAGATTCTTGCAAATGGTTGGAGATTTTAGGAAGGTGGAGATAATTGATCTAGAAAGAAGTCTGTGGCAGAGTTTTTTTTCTTTTTTGCCTTTTTAAAATGAACAATTAGACGTTTATAACATATCAGGGGATTTTGGAATTCAAAAAATCAATTGTGAATTTTGTGGAAGTTTGTTTTTGGTCATTATGTGCAGGATAGCTTCTTTTTTTTTTTTTCTTATTTGGGGTGGTATATTGCAAATTTAATCTTATATTGATGTTTTTAACCTTATTTTGTACAAGTCTGAGCAGAACTTTCATTATGTTTTACAAATTTTTCAGCTGCATCTGCATTGGCCTCTTTTGTTTGTTAAATTGTAACTTAACAGAGTCTAGTAAATTAAATTCATAGATCTGAAACCGTTAGTGGGTTCTCCACCTATGTAGGAATCAATTGAACAATTTTAATTAAGGCTTCTTCAGAATTTGATGGTGTCCCTCTTATTTATGTTATGCTTGAGGCAGTTATTTGTTTTTCCTTCTACTAGAATTTTGGGTTGTGCCTGTCTACTTAAATTACAAGTAATCCATTATGTGTTAATTAAATTTTTTTTTTTGTATTGAAGGATAAATTGTTGAAATGTCTGATCCTATTACTATTGAGGATGAGATGGTAGAAGTAGAGGTCTCACCTGACCCAAATTTAAAGAGGCCTAGAAAATTAACATCGAAGGTGTGGGATGATTTTAAGAAGATCACAGGGGAAGACGGAGTTGAAATGGCTTCGTGTAATCATTGCAAAAGGACATTTACTGGAGCAAGTAGTAGTGGCACAACACATTTAAAAAATCATTTGCATAGGTGTCCTAGGAGAAAACATGGAGATATAGGTCAGCAAATGTTAGCAATTACCAAGAGTAAGGGGAGTTCTAGTGGTGTGAGGAATTTTAAATTTGATCATGAAAGAAGTAGAATGGACTTGGTAAAGATGATTATTAAGCACGAATACAGTTTTAACATGGTTGAGCATGAGTATTTTCAGACTTTTGTTAACAACTTACAGCCAATGTTTAAAATCGTATCACGGAATACTGTAAGGGCTGATGTTCTTGTTGTATACAAGGAAGAGAAGAAGAAGTTGTATGATTCTTTTGATCAACTGTCTTCTCGTGTTAGCTTGACTACAGATTTATGGACATCTAGTGAGCAAAACATTGGGTATTGTTGTGTGACAGTACACTTCATTGATGAAGGATGGGACTTGAAAAAGAAACTTCTGAGTTTTATATCTTTAGAGAGTCCACATGATGCAGAGACACTCGTTGGATTGATCAAAGATGTGGTTTTGGAGTGGAATATTGATAAAAAGTTGTTTTCTATAACTGTTGATAATGCTAGTACGAATGATGCAATGGTCAGAGAGTTAAGAAGATGGCTTGAGGATCAGAATTTACTTCCTTTGGGTGGAAGTTTATTTCATATTCGTTGTAGTGCACACATTCTTAATCTTATTGTCCAAGATGGGTTACAAGAAATAAAAGAAATCATTAAGAATGTCAGGAAAAGTGTTCGGTATGTTAGATCAACACCTCAAAAGAAGCAAAAGTTTAAAAATGCCTTAAATCAAGTGAAGTTATTTGGGAGAAAAGGTGTTATTCTTGATGTGAAGACTAGGTGGAATTCCACTTTCTTGATGCTTGAGAGAGCACTAGAGTTGAGAGAGGCATTTGTTCGTCTCCAGCAAATTGATCGTGAATTCAATGTGAATTTATCCAAGGAAGAATGGGATACAGCTCAAGTTGTTTGTGGATGTTTGAAAGTGTTTTATGAAGTTACTTGTGCTTTTTCTGGTTACAAGTATCCAACTGCAAATCTATTTTTCCCTGATATCTGTAAGATTCACAAGCACTTGCTAGATATGGAGAAAAGTGAGCATGCATATGTTCGTGATATGGCCTTTAAAATGAAACTCAAATTTGAAAAATATTGGGATTCTTGCAGTTTGGTTTTGGCGATCGCTACTGTACTTGACCCAAGATTCAAGATGGATTTAGTTGAGTATTTTTATGGTGAACTTTATGGTACTAATGCTGATGTGTATGTAATGAGGATTCGCACTGCTGTTGTGGATCTTTTCACTGAGTATAGTGGTGATTCCCATAATGTGATGCAGTCTAGTTTTGATGTAAGTGATAGTACTTGTAGTAGCTTTCAGCCTCCATGCAATTCCTCAAGTAATGACATGCTTATGGGTTTTCAAAATTGGTATAAGAGTGTAAGAAGTGCTACTATCCGTGCTTCGGAAAAATCTGAACTTGACCGATACTTGGATGACACAATATTTCCTTGTAGTCAAGAATTTGATATTTTGGATTGGTGGCAAGTCAATAGTCCTAAATTTCCAGCACTTGCAAAGATGGCTCGTGATATTTTAGCAATCCCAGTTTCTACTGTCGCATCAGAGTCGACTTTTAGCGCTGGAGGTAGGCTTATTGATGACACTCGCAGCTCTTTGACCCCGGAGATAGTGGAGGCTTTGATCTGTGCACGTGATTGGTTGGAAGTTCCAAAGAAGAAAAGTAAGTATATAAGTATATTTAGTTTTCTATAGTATAATTCATTTTTTATCCTTTCAATTTTATTTGTTCATTTGCTTTTTTTTTTCTTAGACTCTGATGACAATGAATAGAGAATTCAATTGCATTTATCTTGAAAAGTAAGTATATAAGTATATAAATATATTTGTTCATTTACTTTATTTGTTCATTTTTTCTAGCTTGCTTCTGTTTCTTAAATTTTATATGAATGTGCAGGAGAAGTCAAGATGGTGTTGCTTCCTTGCTGGATATATGAAGTAACAGAAGAAATAAAACTTTGTTTTAGTTATTAAGGAACTTTTTTTAAATGTTATCGTCTGGTCTTTTTTAGTGTTTGTTTAAGATGTTTTAGACTTCTCAAGTTCTCATGAAGTAACCTCCTGTTATCCCAACTTTTTATTGTATAACTGTTTGAACTTCTTATTCCAAATTTTTATTTTATTTATGCTGTGGTTATTTAACTGTTTTAGTGTGTTAGATTCTCCGTTATTCACTTTGTTTTAGAGTGTTAGATGCTTGGTTTCAAACCCCTTCCAATGGAAGTTGTCAAAGCCGTAGATCCACAGGTTGTAGTCATTGAGAGAATCACCTCCAAGTTACTCATCCATTGTGTTTAGTCTTCCCAAACTTTCTTTCTTGTGATATGCCAATGGACTCAAAAAGAATGCTTAATTTTTCAGTTGGAAGTGGTGAACAAAAATCTTGAAAGTTACTATGATGCATGGGACAAGTTCATAAAGGCATGGATAGTAATCAAGATCAAAGACCCAAGCTGTGTCTACTGTCTACCAGTGGCGATTACAGGTTTGAGATCAGCACTTTGCATTGTGAACTAATTTTCTCCTCATCATCTTCACTTGTATAACAATGTCATGGGAATATTTCAGGCAGAGCATGCAATGAGGGCAGAAGGAAAACCTGGGATGTCAGATGGAGAGGTGGGTTTCATATATATACTAATCCCTTTGCTTGATGAGTTGTTAAAAAACTACTAGTGCACCGACAACTTTGGCACCTGCTCGTGACTTTTGGTTGCTGCGTTATACATCTGTCTTAGAGGATGGCAGTCTCGTGGTATGTAAATGCGTTATCAGTTTTTCAGGAAGCTGAACAATTTTAAGTCTTTTGTTTTTTATTTTCTTTTGATATTAAGTCACAACTGAACTGGAGCTTTCTTATATTGATTTGCATGCCATAAAACGCCCAGGTGTGTGAAAGATCACTTATCAACACTCAGAATGGTCCAAGCATGCCACCAGTGCAGCACTTTGTTAGAGCAGAAATGCTGCCGAGTGGGTACCTGATAAGACCTTGTGAAGGGGGTGGTTCAGTCATCCACATTGTTTATCACATGGATTTGGAGGTAAATACTGATTTAGTTGCCTTGTTTTATCTCTGTGCTCATTTGTTTTATTATTTGATTATTTGTCCAACCTTCAAAAAATAACTTCAGCATGCTCATTCCTTGAACCAGCCCTGGAGTGTACCTGAAGTGTTGCGCCCATTGTATGAATCATCAACAGTGCTTGCTCAAAAGACAACAATGGCAGTAGGACTACTCATTTCATTTTCTCATGCATAATCTTCTTCTGATTTTCTCATTGGACCTGTATTTTTTTTCCTGAATGGTTTCATCAAGTATTTATTTTGAAAGGGGGGAAAGAGCCTTTTCTCTCCTTTGAAATGGTACTTGGTAAATAGATTTGATGAATGCGAGTGGAACCAGGGGATATAAATATATAGTACTTAAATTATGTCATTGGAATTTTCATTCAGGCTTTGCGCCAGTTGAGGCAGATTTCCCAGGAGGCTTCTCAGCCAACTGTCACTGGCTGGGGCAGACGACCTGCAGCTCTTCGAGCACTTTGCCAGAGATTGAGCAGGTGCATGTAGTCTAGTTTTTTGAATTCATCTTATTTCATGGATATTTGATAATGGCATCTGATAGATGTTTCTTTGTAGGGGTTTTAATGAAGCCGTTAATGGGTTTACCAGTGAGGGATGGTCTGTGGTGGAAAGTGATGGCATTGATGATGTTACTGTGCTTATGAATTCATCTCCTGGCAAAATAGTGGGTTTAAATTCATCTCACGGTATTCCATCTTATATGACACTGGGAATGGACCTTCACTTCATGTTTCAGTTTGGATGAGCTCCAACAAGTTTCACAGGCGCTGTATGATGTTCTGGAGCTTGATCTACCAAAGATGTAGGAGCAGAAGCAAGAAACAGTTTCCCCAACAGTTCCACATGTATGCTGGAGAAGAACTTTTATGCTGGAGTAGAACTTTTATGCTGTAATTTTTTATAATTTTTTCATGCTATAATGGTGAAATTTAATCGGATTTTCGGATCTCTTAACGGATTCGAATATTTAATCGAATTCGAATACAATCGGATACGAATACGGATGTAATATTTCTTATCGGATTCGGACTTGATAGTGTATTTTAAATATCCGTCGAATATTTAAACGAATACGGATATCCTATTACTTAAACGGATTCGAATTCGGATTCAACAGGATCCGCTCCGTATTCGCTCCGTTTACAGTCCTAGTGGATAGCTCGGGAATTTGGCCACGACGGCCCCCCACCTCTTCAGCCTATCGCATTAGGCGACATTCCAGTTCCGCCCCCTAACACATATAGGGACAGGGTGGCCGAACTGCAGGAGACCCACTCCCGTATCCATTCAGCTTATGTGGATTCGGAACGGGAGAGTAGGCAGGCCAATACGGCCTTGCAACATGAAATGGAATTAGTGCGCAAGCGCGCTGAGGAGGATCGACGTCTGCGGAACAAGCTTCTGCGAGCCTTGAGGAGGCAAGACGTGTCCTCCCACTATGATGATGACCAACCTAGCTAGACTTTGGCTTTGTTGTATTTTGATAAGCATGATGATGTACTTTGTGCCGCGGCGGCACTTTTTTGATTGAAGCATGAATTTATTTTCACTATGCTATGTTGTTCAAACTTAACAAAACAAGAACAAGAAATGAAAGAATTAATTCCCTCCAATAGGGCAACTCGGTCTCCGATAGACCACCTCTTCTCAGATAATTGCAATATTCTTGGTCGCTGCGACCACCTAATTTCCTTTAACTGCATCTCTCTCATTGAGATCGCAAAACCCAGCAAGTGTTTAAAAACACCCAAGACCTTGAGCTCAGATCACACCCGTCTGTATCTTTTCGAGATCATTCAGCCGAAACCTTGGGGCACTGAAGCCGCCGGTGATTGAGCCGTTTGGTGGATGAACGTCCTGGTATAGCCTTCCCCTTTGTGAGGCGCCGAAGTCAATGGTGATTAAACCAACGACTAGCTAAGGCACGCCCGGGAACTACCAGCCGAAACCTTGGGGCACTGAAGCCGCCGGTGATTGAGCCGTTTGGTGGATGAACGTCCTGGTATAGCCTTCCCCTTTGTGAGGTGCCGAAGTCAATGGTGATTAAGCCAACGACTAGCTAAGGCATGCCCGGGAACTACTAGCCGAAACCTTGGGGCACTGAAGCCGCCGGTGATTGAGCTGTTTGGTGGATGAACGTCCTGGTATAGCCTTCCCCTTGTGAGGCGCCGAAGTCAATGGTGATTAAGCCAACGACTAGCTAAGGCACGCCCGGGAACTACTAGCCGAAACCTTGGGGCACTGAAGCCGCCGGTGATTGAGCCGTTTGGTGGATGAACGTCCTGGTATAGCCTTCCCCTTTGTGAGGCGCCGAAGTCAATGGTGATTAAGCCAACGACTAGCTAAGGCACGCCCGGGAACTACTAGCCGAAACTTTGGGGCACTGAAGCCGCCGGTGATTAAACCGTTTGGTGGATGAACGTCCTGGTATAGCCTTCCCCTTTGTGAGGCGCCGAAGTCAATGGTGATTAAGCCAACGACTAGCTAAGGCACGCCCGGGAACTACTAGCCGAAATTAGGCGCCGACGCCGCCAGTGAATGAACTGGAGATTGGTTGAGGTACGCCTGGGTGCTGCTTTTCAGCTCACCCCCTGCGGAGACCCTGCATTGGTCCAACCCTGTGATTCTGAGCTCAAACAAAACCCCTTTAAATTAAAGGTTCTCTTCCCTTGTTACCTACGGGTAGCTAAAATAGATCAGCTAATTCATTTAGGGTTCTCTCTCCCAGTTACCTACGGGTAGCTAAAATAGATTCGGTCACTAGGGTTCTCTCTCCCAGCTACCTACGGGTAGCTAAAATAGATTCGGTCACTAGGGTTCTCTTTCCCAGTCGCTTCCGAGCTACTAAAATAGATCAGCTTTCAACAAAAAAAAAAAAAAAACAGGGTTCTCTCTCCCAGTTGCCTGCGGGTGATTAAAATAGATTCGTTCATTAGGGTTCTCTTCCCCGGTCGTCTTAGGGCAACCAAAATAGATCAATTTTAGGGTTCTCTCTCCCAGCTACCTACGGGTAGCTAAAATAGATTCGGTCACTAGGGTTCTCTTTCCCAGTCGCTTCCGAGCGACTAAAATAGATCAGCTTTCAAAAAAAAAAAAAAAACAGGGTTCTCTCTCCCAGTTGCCTGCGGGTGACTAAAATAGATTCGTTCATTAGGGTTCTCTTCCCCGGTCGTCTTAGGGCAACCAAAATAGATCAATTTTAGGGTTCTCTCTCCCAGTTACCTGCGGGTAGCTAAAATAGATTCGGTCACCAGGGTTCTCTTTCCTAGTCGCTTCCGAGCGGCTAAAATAGATCAGCTTTCAAAAAAAAAAAAAAAAACAGGGTTCTCTCTCCCAGTTGCCTGCGGGTGACTAAAATAGATTAGTTCAATAGGGTTCTCTCTCCCAGTTACCTACGGGTAGCTAAAATAGATCAGTTGATTCAAACCAGGTTCTCTTCCCTTGTTGCCCTAGGGTAGCTAAAATAGATCAGCTAGTCCAAATCCAATCAAAAAAATCAGTCTTCCAAATTCATTAAGGTTCTCTTCCCTTGTGACCTACGGGAAGCTAAAATAGATCAGTTAATTCATTAAGGTTCTCTTCCTTTGTTACCTACGGGTAGCTAAAATAGATCAGTCTTCAAATTCATTAAAGGTTCTCTTCCCTTGTTACCTACGGGTAACTAAAATAGATCAGTTGATTCAAAGTTTAGGTTCTCTTCCCTTGTTGCCTTCGGGCAACTGAAATAGACCAGAAAAACACAACAAAAAAAAAACAAAAACAATCATTATCATCATCTCTATGTATGCTAACATTTCATATCATGTATTCTCCCTTCTAATATTTATCTCTCCCTCCAGGAACCGTGTCAACAATCAACATGGATAGTACTTCAAGGATGCTTCCTGTGGTGCGCGAGATACTGGACCTTTTCCGTATTTTAATGAAAGTGATACAGGACAAAGAAGAAGCATGGGGCAAACGCTGGGAAGCACAGAGGGAAGAACATTTTGAGCTGCAATCCCGAATAAGGGATTTGGAGAGAGAGATGGATAGCTTGAAGATAGAAGTATTCCAGGGCAATCAGGAAGCGAGCCTCCCCTCTGCTAACAATGGTGCACCTCGCCTCAAGAGGCGCCTCACCAAGGAAGAAAGAAAGAACCGGGAGTTTACGCAGCTTCCATGCACCCAGGCAGAATTGTTGCCTTCCTTGTTGCAAGAAGGACACCTAAAGCAGGCTCCACCAAATCCAAAGGCACCAGCAAGTTGAGGGTACGACCCGTCCAAGACATGCAATTACCACAAAGGAGCTCCGGGGCATGATACTGAAGAATGTTGGGGTCTTCGCCATGCAATCCAAGACCTTCTTGACGCCGGGGAGCTCAGGATTGATCCTTCGTCGGGTTAAGAGAAATCTCTCGGGATGTGCAACTGAACTTTAAGAACACGGATCCACATCGGCCACCTTTTTGCACAATCGCTGTTCTGTTTTGCTTATGCTTTCTTTTCTTTTAAATTCTGAACTGGATAGCATGTTTCTTTTTCTGCAAGCTTATAAAAATATTTTGGGAAATCACTGAAGTGTTGGACCACACCAAGGCGTGACCATAATCTTGGGACAAACCTGAACAATCGAATTGGACAAGTGAAATGTGCCAAGCAGCACAAACTGCGCGAGTCTCAATATAGCCAAGAGGTCCCCCCAGCATCCCGTTTGGAACCCACCCTGCCAAACACAGGGGCAAGCGGTGATATGAGAGAAGAAAAAAAGAGAGAGCAAGGTGCCCATACCGGTCTCGGGCCCCCAACATGATCCAGGATCAATGAACCCAATGAAATGATGAGAGGCCATTTTTGGCTGAGATACCTCAAATGAATGTCGCTAGTCAAACGTGTTGAGCTTGATCGTCTCATTTTTAACCCACGTTATGTCTAGCCACCCCGAATTGGGACAAATTCAAAAAGCAAAGAAAAAAGAAGCAAGCAAACCAAATGAACAAAGAAGAAAATGGTTCTTGAGCGAGTTAATCGTGCAAAAATAATTAAGTATTACATTCTCTGTGAAAGGACGAAAGGCCATCCTTGATCTTTCCCAAAAATCATCTGACACAAGATGAAACCCTAGCAAAACATTTTGAGCCTAACAATTCCTTCATTGAACCTACCATGTCTTGTCTTCAAAACTGGGGCATAAAGCTTTGTGCAGTCGGAGACACAAAAAGGATGAAGTTGAAGGTAGGGCAAAGCAAAAAGCACCCTAAGAACAAAGGGGGCAAAAAGGAGGGATGAGGAGAACCCTAGAAAACAAAAAAACTGGGACAATCCCTTGAAAGAAAGGAAAAGAAGAAAAAAGAAAAGAAAAGGAAAAGTTAGGGCAAACCCCGAAGGCAAGGGCCAAAAGTTGGGGCAAAAGAAAAAAGAACCCGAGACAAAAAGAGGAGAAAGAAAGAACAAAGACGGAAGAAAGAGAAAGGAACTACAAATCAAAGTTGGACACAAAGTTGGGGGAGCCGAAGATGAAGCAGGCCCTAACAAGGAAAGTAGACAGGACATGGCTTTTAACCCATGCATCAATTTCGAGCCTACATATCATTTCTTCTGGACCCTTGAGCCCAACCTACATTTCGTCCTACTATGAAGTCCTTTCTGATTACAGAGAATGTAACATTGAATCTTGGGCAAGCTGGCAATGACAAGAACCATAAAAGACAGAGAAGTGCTTTGGCTAGGCATAATGATTACCTATAGAGCGAAGTTGTATAGGGCTTGAGCCTGGTTACCCTTCATTTCTAAACACTGGAAACAAAGCCTACGCTTCGTCCTACGGATAAGTCCTCTCTGATCATTGTGTGTCATGATCCATGGGAATTGTCAGGGCCCTAAAACTGGGGTGGGGCACCAAACCCAAATGAGAGAATCAACCAAAGAAAAAATCCCTTACACAACCCCCAACCAAGGGTAGGGGAAAAGGAGAAAGAAAAAGAGAGAGAGAAAATAAAAGAAAAACCAGGGCGGGGCAGTACCAAACAAACCCCCTGAACCCAAAATAACTCCCCTCATTTCAACCAGGGGGCATGCCATTGAAGGCCGAAATGTGAGACACTTGCAGGAAGTGCCGAGAGGCACATTTTCCTAAGTCTAACTGAGAATAACAGGTAACCGACCCAAGGGTTACTGGTCTTGCCATGGACCCACTTCAAAGGGAAAATCCGAGCATTCGGTGAATTCCCAAAAGACATCAACCAAAGAGAGACTGCTTGAATTCGCACATAATCTTGAGGACAAAAAAAAAAAAAAAAAACAAAAAAACAAAAAAAAAAACAAAAATTTTTAACTAAATTCCACTTGGACTTTTGCAAGTACTGACAAAACCTGAGACAGATAGGAAAAGTCGTCACGGTATATTCGTACATTGGTTGACAAGAGTTCGTGAAGCCAAGGCCACTGACGGATGAGTCAGAGATCGGCGGAAGGGTTTTTTGCAAAAAAAAGAGAAGAGCACAGAAAGAAATAACCAAATCAGAATATGTAAATGAAAAAGGGATCGGAGCAGTGCTAATCTCCCCAGGCGGTGTTCATCACCCGATAGCAGCAAAACTTATGTTTGATTGCACCAGCAACATGGCCGAGTATGAAGCGTGTGTGTTGGGCTTGCGAGCGGCAATTGAGATGCGTATACAAGAGCTGAAAGTGTTCGGTGATTCAAGTCTTATCATCTATCAAGTGATGGGAGATTGGAAGACTAGAGATGTGAAGTTGGTACCATACCAAGAACTGGTCAAGGAATTAGAAGAAGAATTCGAGAGTGTGACATTCGACTACATGCCACGAGATGGGAACCGGTTTGCGGATGCACTAGCTACGCTGGCATCGATGGCCACCATCACGAATGATGCTTGGGTGCAACCATTGGAGATAGAGATTCGGCGCTACCCTGTTTACTGCTTTAGCATCGAGAAAAGCATGCCCGAAGAAGAGCCTTGGTACGCAGACATTGAGAGATACATAAGAAACAGAATTCTGCCAGAAGGTGCCTCAGCTGCAGAGAAGCGAACTATACAGAGGTTGGCAGGGCAATACTTCTACAGTGGAGGTAGACTGTACAAGAAGTCATACAATGACTCTCTACTGCTATGTGTCAGAGAAGCCGAGGCGCAGAAATTGATTGAGGAAATCCATGGAGGGTTGTGCGGCGCACACATGAACGGGCATATGCTAGCAAGGAAGATTCTAAGAATGGGCTATTACTGGATGACCATGGAGGCAGACTGCTACGCTCATGTCAGGAAATGCCAGTTATGCCAGATTTATGCCGACAACATCCATGCACCGCCGAACACACTGTATTCTATGACATCACCTTGGCCGTTTGCCATCTGGGGAATCGACATGATAGGCCAGGTTCATCCAATGGCTTCGAACGGGCATCGGTTCATCTTAGTGGCAATTGACTACTTTACCAAGTGGGTAGAGGCCATGTCCTTTGTGGATGTGAAGAAATCTCATGTGCTCAAGTTTATCAGAAACAATATAGTCTGTCGCTACGGAGTTCCAGAAGCGATCATCACTGACAATGCAAAGAATTTGAATAATAAGGACATGGAAAAGATGTGCGAAGACTTGAAAATCAGACATCTGAACTCCACGGCATACCGGCCCAAGATGAATGGAGCAGTAGAGGCTGCCAACAAGAATCTGAAGAAGATACTCGAGAAAATGGTGGTCACCTACAGAGACTGGCATGAGAAGCTGCCGTATGCACTGCACGCCTATCGGACGTCGATTAGAACATCAACCGGGGCAACCCCGTTCTCCTTGGTATACGGAATGGAAGCAGTTCTACCAGTGGAAGCACAGATTCCATCGCTCAGAATTCTGAAGGAAGCTGAAATCAGTGATGTCGAATGGGAAGAATCCAGATTTGACCAGTTGCAATTATTGGATGAAAAGAGGATCAAGGCTTTGTGCCATGGCCAGCTTTATCAACAGAGAGTGGCGCGAGCCTACAACAAGAAAGTGAAGCCACGACAGTTCAAAGTGGGAGATCTGGTACTGAAGAGAATCTTTCCTCATCAAGAGGACAATAGAGGGAAATTCAAGCCAAACTACGAAGGGCCGTTCGTAGTCCACAAAGTCCTGTCAAGAGGAGCACTCATCCTACAAGAAATGGACGGGGCAATTTTTCCAGAGCCGATAAATGCAGACGCAGTCAAACTGTACTATGCCTAAGATCATTCTAATTGGGAAGTGAAGAGAGGCCATCCTTGACTCTCCTTTAAACTGTAAATCCTTCCAAATACCTGAAATTCTCCCCTAGTTAGACAATTTTGAGCTTTAAAATTCTTTCAACCCATTGCAAGTGTTCTACACACCAAATGGGGCATTCCTGGCAAAGCAAAAAGAAACCGGGCATTCTTGCCCAGAAAAAACCTCAAAAAGAAGAAAGAATGCAACGAGAAAAAAAAAGGAAAGAAAAAAAAAAGAAAAAAAGAGAAAAAAATAAACAGAGAAAATGGGGAGATGTTCGCCCCGCCAAAAATATAGAGATACAAATAAACCAGGATGTAAGACCCACCAACAATAAAGTAGCACACTTTGCAAACCCAAATAATTAAGCTTTTTTTGAGCCATTCATCCTTTCTTTCATAACCAAGATCAAGCCTACATTTCGTCCTATCTCTAAGACCTCTCAGATCCCAAAAGGAATGATCAGGGCAAACAGTTAGGTCTGCGTTCATCAGCAATGACGGAATGCAGAGTTTCCTAAAAAAGGCTGGACACAGCGAAAACCCGAAAAAAGGGCGTTGTGTGGTTAGTCAATCAAAAAAAAAAAAAAAAGAAAAAAAAGAAAAGAAAGAAGAAAAAAGAAGAAGAGAGAACTGGTCACATCTGGTTTGAGCAGAGCAAGATGCAGAGGAGAGCAGTGACAGTGGCAGATAGTAAAATGAGGAAGATACGTAGATCTAAGGGGCCCGAACCGGCAGGTTGCGCCCGAGTCGAAGACTCCACAATGGCCTGTGATGACAATGCTTCTGAAAATACCAAGCACTCCAAGTCCCGTCTGACCTTGGGAAATTTCTTTGATATTGCAAACACAGGCACACACTGACACACATGTTTTCTCTATAATTGTTCTGCTTAACTGTTTTGAGCTCCACATTGGGCTACTAACCTGAGTTAATAATTTCTTAACCTTGGCAAAGGCCGCTTCTGGCTGCGATGGGCAAAAGGCTCAGGGCAAGAAGAGAATAAAAGAAGTGTTTTGCATTCCCCAGCTATTCCACGGCTAACATGTTGTCTTTTCCTGCCTTCACAGGTACAGCAAAAGGGGGATAACGAACGTCTTCTCCAAAATCCCCAGCGGAGTTCCTTCAGTAAACGGAGAATAGCAACCTCCAAAATCCCCAGTGGGAGGCCATCAGCAAACAAGGGACGACACCCTTACATCCCCAGTAGCGTCCTCTCAAGCAATAAGAAAGTGATACCTGATGACGTAGACTTATCAAGCCTCGCCCAGTCTGAAGAGGCCGGCTTTGCGAAGGAGAGCGGAAAGAAGACAAGTAAGCTCGCATCAATCCCTGGTGGAGCCTCTCGCACTCAACAAGAGCTTGAATGAACATGAAGAATTCGCACCCAAGCAGAGGGAGAAGGCCTTATGAAGGAAAATGACAGCGTGAGGAATCCCCACTTATCCCCAGCGGAGCATCCTTCCCCGGGGAACTCCCACGCTTGGCACTAACAAGGCTCGACCCGAAAGAAGAGGCGATAAGAAAAAAAGGTTCCTGCCCAATCCCCAGCAACAGTCACTCCAAGCTAGGGAGCCTCTACAAGGGGGAAAGCAAATCAGAGAGCACTGCAGAAGAAGGAATGACAAGACATGAAGAAGAATGAGCATAAAAGAAGAAATCATCGAGCAAGATGGCCCCTTTTATAATTTTGATTTCACACTTTTGTAAATAGAGTAGAGAAGGTGTGTGGGCTCCCTTGAGGCACTGGAAAGCGCTGGAAGCACCTCCTCACCAACAGCAGCTCCTCCTCCACTCTTCCTTCCCCCTTTCTCCATTTGGTCCACATCCTAGCCCAACCCTTGGCCATCAAATCCTTAAAAAAAAAAAAAAAAAAAAAAAAAAAAAAAAAAAAAAACAACAACAACAACAACAACAAAAACCAGAAAAATGCAAGCAAGCTTCAAGTAAAAGACACAAAATGGATCAGAAGTCTGAAGTCACCTAAAAGCTTTAATGGAACAAACAAGAAGAAAATAATATTGTCAAGTGTCTGGCATCGACGCCGAAACGGGTTGGCGAGCTCAAGTCCAATCTAATCTCTTTCAAACTTAAACTAAAAAGCTGAAGAGTTGCCCTACAAAAACCCGAACAGCAAAGGGTAAGGAAACTCTGAAGCCAGGAAGTGACGCCACATGATTTGGCCGCTTCCCTCTCAAAATGAAAATTTCAAAGGACCAAGCTCGTCGACCATGTCGACAGAAATGCCAGGCGCAAAAATGAGATTCTTTTTCTCTTTGCCGTTCATCCGCAAGGTGACTCCGGCAAAGAGGGGCAGCTGTAAGCACCTCATTTTTGCGCTCCCCCAAAAAAAACCAAAAATGCAAACCCTGGACAAAAAGTCAAACCTTAAGGGATGAAAAGTTGACTTTTTGATCAAGTGAAAATTGGCCACTTCGCTTTATGCCATTGGATAGAGAATCTCGACACGGTTCCAACTAGGGCTGGCAATGGGTCGGATATATATCCGAATCCGACCCGAAAATCCCGAATTCGGATATAGGAATAAGATCCGCGGATCGGATACGGATCTCGAATTTCGGATCCGAAAATTTTCGGATCCGGATTCGGATATATATGTATCCGATCCGAAAAAGATCCGAACCGAAAATATATTTACAATATATATAAACTTAGCCCAGAGTCCCAGACCATGGTTCAATCTAAGTTAAACCATGGTTCGACCCTAAATTAAAAGTAAAATCTAAAAACCTATTGCCCAAACTCACCCAAATCGATCGATCAACTCACTCTCTTTACAGGTAAATTCGGATTTTTACAGGTTCGAATTCGGATTTCGAATCGGATATCGGATCGAATTCGGATTTCGAATATTTTTCGAATTTCGGATTCGGATATAGGTATTAAAGATCCGTCGGATATCGGATCGGATTCGGATCTCGGATAATTATTTTCGGATCCTGCTAGATCCGTACCAGATTCGACCCGTTGCCACCCCTAGTTCCAACGCAACTGAGTTTGCAGGAATCGGGGTCCGGATGAAGGTTCTGCGGACGGTCAAACCTGAGCAGAGCCAAAAGTTGACTTTCTGCTAAAATCCGATCCAGAGGCCTACCCCTAGGTCATTGGATAGAGAATCTCGACACGGTTCCAACGCAACTGAGTTTGCAGGAATCGGGGTCCGGATGAAGGTTCTGCGGGCGGTCAAACTTGAGCAGAGCCAAAAGTTGACTTTCTGCTAAAATCCGATCCGGAGGCCTACCCCTAGGTCATGGGATGGAGGGCTTCGATACGATTCTAATGAAACTAAGTTTGCCCAAATCGGAGTCCGGATGAAGAAAATATGAGCTGACGAAATTCCCGGGCAGCAAAACCGGCAATCTGCGCACGTGGCAAAAAGCTGCACACGTGGCGAGGTGCGCAGGAAAATATCTCGGGGATCAAATCCGTAAATATCCAAACATTCGAAATATCCCAGGGACTAAATCCGTGAAAATCCGAGAATATCGGATTAAATCAAAAATTGCCAGGGACTAAATCCGAATTTTTTAGATTTTTACGTCCGGCGAGCGGCGGCATTAAATGATTTTCATCATTATGCCGCTCGCGCGGACGTGGCGAGCGGGCATGCGCTCACCTTGAGCTGGGCGCCAAGGTGAGCGGCACCCCCTTTTTTTCTGGCCTATATAAGGCCGCGCGAAGTTCGCGCAAGGGGGGTGGGGATTTTTTGTTCTCGGGTTGGGGGGATTTTTTGGGAGGCTGTTTTCGGGTTGGGAGCTTTTTTTTTGTTGGAGATTTCGAGCTCCTTCTTCGTCGGGATATGTGTTCTTGACCACCATCTTCCCCAAAAGAACAAACCAGACACTTCTTCCCCCACCTTTCTCGGACCTTTCTTCCCATCCTTGTCCTCCTCTCTTGATACCCAAAGGAGAAGGAGGAGCTTGCCGAGTGAGCCTAAAGGAGGAGAGTCCAGCCGCCGCTTGAGCTTCAAAAGGGGAAGCCTACCTGCTCACTTCAGAAGGTTGTTCTGACACCCAGGTAATGTTCCCCGACCATGCTGTTTTTTTGAATATAAGCTCATTTCGAGTATATCATGTCATGATGTTTTACATCCTACCATTTTGTCTACTAATACTGCTTGTGTGATTCGAAGGGGAGCATGTTCCCCGTGTTCATTTCATCTCGTGTACCCCATTATAAACCCCCTTGTCCCTTCACTGTTAATTTGTCGATGTGTGATTTTGTGGTTCGGTTTGTGATATGTTAGCTTAGGTTAATTTCAATACAAGCTTAAGTGCCTTCTGGGGAGTGGTCGGAGCCCGGGGAAGTGTTCTGGGCATGTTATTCGTGAAGTATTTTGAAAGCATGGTTGTATTGTAAGTTTTCTGGGTTTTCAAAACTTGAAATAAAATGTGGTTAGATTAAATCCAAGATTAGTTGGGAGGTGTTCTGAGCATGTTAGGAGGCTAGTGGAACAGTTACAGACCTAAAAAAATCGGCCAGAGTTGGAGATCTCAAAAAAACAGAGAGTTGAAAATTGCAGTGACCTGCCGCCCATCTGGCGCCCACCTGGCGCTCACCTAGGAGGTGGGCGCCCCTTTCACTTCACTTCCCGCCGAGCTGGCGCCCACCTGGCGCTCAGCTCGCGCCCACCTAAAACCGAGTGAAATTCTGGCGCCCTTCTCGCGCCCATCTCGCGCTCACCTCCCGTCCAGCTCGCGCTCACCTGGTATCGGGTGAGCGCCAGGTCAAAATTTCGCCCGGATTCTGGCGCCCACCTGGCGCTCACTTCAGGAGGTGAGCGCCAGGTCCAAAACAGGCCGAATTGTTATTTTTTTTTGAAAATTCCAAAAATACCCTTTACCATACCCTTGGACCCAGCACAATGAGCCGGTTTTTTTCTGACAGAGTGTCTATCTTGTGTCTTTTTGTGTGATTATTGCTAGATGTGAATGATATTTCTGAACCGAACTGGATAAACCAATAGGGTTTCTGGGTCACCCGGAAACCCGACATGGGACTTGGACTCCCGGTCCAACTTGACTTCCAGTGGGCCTTCCAACGGGGCCCACCAAGCCCAATAAACACCAAAAGCATGCCATTAGAATAACTTAAGTAAAATGAACAATTTGAACCGGGCGGGCCAAACCCAATGCGGCCCACCCGAGCCTTGTTATGTGAAATTGATGCATGAATTGCGTGGTTTGGCCGAGACCAAGGGCAAGGGCCTACCGGGCCCGCCAAAGCCCACCAACCGAACCAAGGAAGGGTGCAAACCCTAACTTCCGGTAACTGGGGCTTACAAGCCCAGATTTGGACTGCGGGCCCCAAGCCCAGTGTCCGAATCACTTTGGCAAAATTAAAAAGATAAGTCCAATAAAAAATACTTGGCCACCATGTGGGCCCACCTAAGGGGCCCACCAACCAGTCCGGCCCACTTGTGCATAAAAAACACTTAACCTTCAAATCTGAATCTAAAGTAAAATCAATGCACCAACCAAAGCCCAAAGGGCCTCCTAGGATAGGCCAAGGCCCACAAGGGCACACGGGCTTGACTAAGCCCACCAAGGATACCGTGGGCCTTCCAACAGGGCCCACCCAACCAGACTCAGATCACCTAAGTAATCAAGATAAAAGCAACTAAAGGGACCCACACCACTCAGGTGGTCCCGCCAGACTTAACCAAATTGCATATCGGATTAGGAAACAGGTGAGACCAATGTAAGCTGACTCAAACCAGGGAACCCACGGGACCCGTCATCCGACGGGGTGGACCGGGGTGTCTACGGACTTCCCCGGACCACAACCGAGAACAGACTTAGAATCTCAAGCCGCAGACCAAAAGCCCTAATAGACAGGATTAGGCACCCAGGTGTCCGCCTGCACCCCATCAGGCGGTGGCGACTCCGAATTACCCCGTGCCGCGTTTCCCACGCGCGCACAGCCACCATATAGGCTTTCGAAACCAGAACAAGAGGATTTGAAGTAGCAAATAGATGAGCTTCTAAAGAAGGGATATATTAGACCGAGCGTGTCACCATGGGGTGCACCGGTTCTTTTTGTTCAGAAGAAGGTGGTAGCATGAGCATGTGCATCGATTATAGGTAACTTAACCAAGTCACGGTTAAGAACAAGTACCCATTGCCTAGGATTGATGACTTATTTGATTAGTTAGAAGGTGCGTCTTGGTTTTTCAAGATCGATCTGAGATCGGGTTATCATCAATTGAGAGTGTTAGAGGAGGATGTAGAAAAGACTGCTTTTGGACTCGTTATGGGCATTATGAGTTTTTAATTATGCATTTTGGGTTGACTAATGCCCCAGCTGTATTCATGGATCTTATGAACAAGGTTTTTCATCCCTATTTTGATAGCTTTGTAGTAGTCTTCATAGATGATATTCTGGTTTACTCCAAGACCAGGGAGGAGCATGTTGGACACTTGAAGGTGATATTGAAGATTTTGAGAGATCATCAGTTATATGAGAAATTCAACAAGTGTCAGTTTTGGCTGAGACAGATATCCTTCTTAGGGCATATTATTTCAGGTGAGGGTATATCTATGGACCCTGAAAAAGTCAAGGCAGTAGCAGAGTGGTCCAGACCCACTACAGTTACAGAGGTCCATAGTTTTCTTGGTATGGCAGGGTATTACAGATGCTTTATAGAGAGTTTTTCCCGTATCGCTGCACCTTTTTCTAATCTAACCAAGAAAGCAGTGAAATTTCAGTGGGTGATCAATGTGAGTAGAGCTTCCAAGAGTTGAAGCAGAGGTTAACCACTGCCTCAGTTTTGATAGTGCCATCCATGGACGAGGCATTTGCCGTGTATTGCGATGCTTCTAGGATTGGTTTGGGTTGTGTAATGATGTAGCAAGGCAGATTAGTTGCTTATGCATCTAGACTTTTAAAACCCCATAAGAGGAACTACCCTAGCACGCCTTGGAGTTAGCAGCCATAGTTTTTGCACTAAAGCTATGGAGACATTACTTGTATGGCGTAGAATTTGAGATCTTCTCGGATCACAAGTGTAAAACCCCGAATTTTCCTTAAATAATAAAATAAATTAATAAATAATATTCTTGAGAGTTATAATTGATGGAAATATTTTATTATCGTTGGGGATGATCTAATTAGGGGAGATCCAGAGTTAGACGCAGATCTGACCGTCCGATCATGAGATATCGATGTATGATTAATGCTTTAATTTTAAGAGCTATGATTGGGTGTATGTATGGAGTCTTGTGTATGTAAGATACATGGGAGCAAGGAATATAAATAATAACTTAATACCCTAATCACATACGTTTGTATTTTCGCTCGTATACTTCAGTCGCAAGCGACAAACGACCGAGCAACTGAGAAGGAAGAAGAAGGAGAAGGAAAGGTCTGGTTTTGTGTTTTTCATCACCTAGGGAGTACCTCGCGCCTGTGTGAATCATTTTTTAGAGAGAGAAGGAGAAACAATCGTGGAAAAGAGGTAGGTGACACTGTTTACATTCATTTTTGGTATTTTACGTTCGTTTAATCGCAAGAGCATGTTTTTATTTGATCTGTTTCTGTTCGTTTTTGGATGACTGCCGACCTTGGCTGTGCTTGGCGATCATCGGCGATCCATGGCGTTAGTTATAAGTCTCAAACCGCCGAAGACCATTGGAAGACGTACCGTCGGCGTCCTGTTTTAAACTACCGCCGACCACAGACCGCCGAGGCGATCCTAGGTGCTCTGTTCAGAATTTGCAGATTTTCGAAATTTCAAACCCTGATTCAATTCCAAACTATTTTTAGACAATTTTAATGATTAATTAAGATGTTTTAAGACCAAAATAAATTATCTAATTCCCTGTTTTAAAGAAAAAATAAATTAGGAAGATATTTAGGACATCAGTTGCCAAACTTCGAAAGTAAATGAGAAATCTAGTTTTTGGAAAACCTAACTATTATTTGATTATCAAAACAACTCTAAATGACACTATAAATCAGAAAACTTTATAAAGAGAATTCAGAACTCAGATGATCGAATATTGAAGTAATTGACAAATTTAACCTTTACGTGCCGTTAGGCACTAACCCTTATAGAAATATCATATTTTAGGGAATTTTGGAATCTAGTGGGTATAGCTGGTTATGGATCCATAGTTGTTGCTAGATAGCTGAGGGATATGTTATTTGGATTGAGTTTCTCCCTTGTGTGACGTGCTTCCTTTGTAAGTTAGTTTGTCTGGGAAGGTCCTATGTCTGGAGGGACACCCCGGTGAGCCGCTGGTGATTCCCTGTACATGTGGATAAGCGACCATCTCCATGTATTGATTCTGGTGCTGCATGCTGGTGGTACATGCCAACTCTGATGAGTACGTGTGCAATAAGTCAGTGACTACGGCTCTTGTCTAAAATGCGCTGCATGGGACTTGAGTATCATTAGTAGCATTGCTCCTAAGCCGCACGGTGGTATAGCATTTGGTCGAGAGGCATCTCAAAAGGTTTATCTATCTTTGTGAGTCCTACAATGACACTGAAATCACAAGCACTTGTTATTATTATTGTATACATGTTGGAAGCATGTGATTGAGCTATTGATCGGATGTGATTGTTTAGTGCATCCTAGCAAAGCATGACTTATGTTAATGATTTTGATATTGGATTCTTATAAATGAACTTGCTAAAATTCATCTTTAAAACTATTTAACATACTGTTTTGTATTCATGAATGATACGAATGATTATACAAGCCTGATTAGTCGATATTGCTTAATCGTGCATGAACTGTATTTTACTTATATTAACTGTTTAATCATGCATGTGTTACCTACTGGGATATTCGTATCTCACCCTACTTTTATTTCATTTTTCAGCTGATACGCGAGAGGGGGATCCTAGTGATTTCCAGGGAAAGGTAGCTAAGTATTCACCGGAGGATTACCTTTATCCGGATCTTGTTTGAGGTGGAGGATTGTTTAGACTTAATCATATTTGATAGACTATTATTCATTTGGATTTGATGTACTAGAGAGATGAGAGAGATAGTAACCATTTTATTTTACCAGACTTTGATATTAATGATTGATGATTAACTTTAATGTTTATTTAAGGATTTTAGACTACACTTCCGCACATACTTGTTTCCGCACTCTGATAGTTTAATAAAGTGAATGGATTATTTAATTCTTTAGTCTGGTATATTCTTGATGTATAATTGATATAGGCCAGTAACACCTCGGATTTGGTTGTTGAACTGAATTTGGGTTGTTACAGTAGCAAACCGGGTTCAGGTCGGGTGCCGGTTTGCACTGACTCGGGTTCAGGGCATTACAACAAGAGCTTGAGGTATTTGTTTTCTGGGAGAGATCTTAATATGAAGCAACGAAGGTGGATGGATTTGCTTAAGGATTACAAGTTTACACTTCAGTATCATCCGGGTAAGGCGAATGTAGTAGCATTCACCTTAAGTTGCAAAAGTTCAGCTGAAGACCCGTGTTGTGAAAATTCGCAAGTGCATGAAATTGTAACAAGTAATATGAATGTCGAACCCACAAGGACTATTTACCTATTAGCTATCGAAATTGTTCTAATTCTAAATTATTTGAAAATCAAGAAAAATGGGATGTTTTGAATTTGAAAAATTGAAAACAATAAAAATTAAATCGAAAAATAAGGACTTGACCAAACACTTAAAAAGAAGGATATTTCACCCAAGAAGAAAACACTAAGGCATCCGATTCATCAAACAAATCCAATTCCAAATCCTAATCGAGCAATTAATCAATTATTATCCTATTTGATGGTGAAATATTTTAAATATATCTAAAACCCTCTCTCGAGTGAATTATCCAACATGCGATAAACCGCGATATGCTTATGCGAATTTAAAAACAATTGAGTACATTAAGATTAATAATATCCCACAAAAACAAACTGCATGAATCATGTTGACACATTTCTGTCTTTCGTTCAATTTATGGCATACATCAAACGAAGCTAAACTACATGCATCATCTCTCAAATTAACATGCACAACAAATCATTCAACTATTGACCAGATAATTGAAAGCATTAAACTTAACGATGTATACTCAAAAAGAATAATAAAATCATGAGTACTTAGAAGTAGGATTCAGAATTGTCATGGAGAGATTACATCGGAGCCTTAGCAATAGAAATTAGCTTATAATTGAATCTAAACAAACTATAAAATCTCTGAAATTTATAATGAAAATTGGACAAAGAGAAGATGAGAAAGTTAAGAGGGAAACTGTATGTAGATCGAGAATTTTAGTTATCGACAAACTCCAATTCAGCCTTTGTTTTCTTCTTCTTCTTCCAAGTTTCCAATCCTCTCAAATGGTGAAAAACTCCTCTCCTATAAGCTCTTGACGTCCTCCTCTCTTGTGTAACTCTTATATAAAATTTCCTTCCTTGCTTTAAAAACCCCTTTTACTTCTTTTCCAAAACTGAATTATGAAAATAGCTGTTTTCCGTTTCTGATATTAATGTTCAATTTTCTCCATCAAGATAACCGTTTTTGGGAAAGTCTTCAACATTAAATTTGTAGGGCCTTCTCTTAGCTTTCCATAGACACCAAGATTGCCCTTATTGAAGCTCTTTAGCTCAAGTTATGCTCAAAACACTGAAGGATGTTTATGGAACTCGGGAAATTAAAGTTTCCTATTCTCTTGATGAAGAGAATTTTTGCTCATTCGAAAATTCTGAGAATATCTTGTAGATCCCCTCCTCAATCTCTTGATTCTTTCAATTTATTTATTCCTAAACAATAATAAACAAAAATACATAAAAACTCTAATAAATAGGCAAATTAAACATCAACTAGCATAAAATTAAGGGTAAACATATGACAAAACATGTATAAAATTTAGGCACATCAACCCGATTGCTACTTTAGCAGCATTTATGACTAGTCAGTGTAGATTGGTAGATTCAGTTAGAGATTGGCATGTAGAGTTTAGCTTGCCACTGGGCGGTGTGATCAGAGTTGCACTTGTACAGTTAGAGCCTGATCTGATTTAGAGTATTCGGGAGAGGCAATTGATAGATCCACAGTTGATTCGGACTAGAGAGTTGATGAGTGGAGGATTTGAGACCATTGTAGATTTTTCAGAGAGAGATGGTTTATTACGATTCTGAGGTCGTATTTGTGTTCCTGATGATACGGAGATTAAGAATAAGATTCTGACAGAAAGACATAGATCCAGGTATGCAGTACACCTTGGGAGTACAAAGATGTATAAGAATCTTAAGGCTATTTATTGGTGGTCAGGAATGAAGAGAGAAATTGCAGAGTATGTGGCCAAGTGTTTGACATGTCAGCAAGTAAAGGCCGAGCATCGTAAACCACCTGGATTACTTCAGTCACTTCCCATTCCTAAGTGGAAGTGGGAACAAATTACCATGGACTTTGTGTCGGGTTGCCTTTGTCAGTAAAGAAGGAGGATGCCATTTGGGTGATAGTAGACTGATTAACAAAGCTGGCACTAGGGCTATAAATGGATTGGATCATGACCCGTTTACCGTCCGTTTTCGATTAAATTATTCGATTTAATCGGATTTTTAACCGATTAAATGATCCATCGGATTGGATTCGGATTCGATTTTCGGATCTGTTTATAATCGGATTTGGATTCGGATCAAGGCCATATCCGTCCGATTAAGATCAGAATCCGATTAAATAGGTATAGCATGCTTGTAAATTATATATGGTATTGAGGATAAGCAAATAATTTTATCCTCGAGCAACATTTGCCCTAAAACCCTCAACACTCTGAAGTCTGAACTCTCTCTTGGCGACTCATCTTTCTCGGATCCTCTCGTCTTCCTCCCAGAGTCCCAAGTCTCCCGACTCACAAGTCCCAACTCTCCCTCTCAACTCTCTCTCGTCTTCCTCTCGTCTTCTCAAGTGTCAACTCTCTCTCGTTTGGCAGTGGCGGCGAACTACATAAGTATACGCTTGCATCGTTCCTTCCCAAGTCCTTGTATGAGTAGTTCAAGAGAGTCGCTAAAGAAGCCGTTGAAGATTGGAATAGCCATAGCAAAAGAAGCCGTTGAAAATTGGAGGAGAAAGAAGCAGGTACATAATGATTTACAATTTTTTTTTTATATATCTGCAGTTTAGATCTGTTCCTTTTAACTTGCAACATCATTTAATCATCTAGCTTCAAAATGGGTCCCTTCTTGCTCGATCAATTGGGGGGGTTTCTTTAATCTTGTGAGTTTGCGGAGAGAGCTTTGATCTTTTCGTCGACGTGATCTTGTTTTTGGATGCTTTGTGTTGTGAGATCTTCTCATAAGTTCTAGGTGTGGAAACTGGTACTGGTTTGAATGATGTTCTTAGTGTTTCTAGGGTTTACAGCGGATTTAGTTTATGCTTTGCTTGTGAAGCTCAAGAATTCCTTTCGATTCAGCCTAAATTTGTATCTTTTTAGTGTTTTATGCCAAATTACTTTCATTTGGAGATCGTTCTATCTTCATTTTCCAGATACTCTTTTTTGCTTATTGAGTAAGCTTATTGCGTTCGGTTAAGGGGTTTCCTTCATCTATAATCTAGAACTTATCCTGATTGTGGTTTTCTTACATTTTTTAATACATTGCAGATTGCCTTGGTTTTTCACTTTTTTTAAGGGATCTCTCCATTCTTTTCTCTTTTTTGCTTACTGAGTGTTCGTTAATTATTTTCTGCATTAGGATGTTTCTTATTTTTCTTCTTATTCATATCCAAACTCTGTATATTTGAAATTCAACGTTGTGTCAATAAACTCTTCCCCTGATTCAGTGGTCTTCCAAAATTTTCAAGTGTGTGAATTCTTCATGGTTAGATCTATGATATTTTTCTAGGCATCTCTTTTTTTTTCTTTTAGGAATTTCATTTTTGCAATATTATCTATGATATTTTTTGGGGTTTTGTTTCTAAACTATCACAGTTTGGAGTTCAGAAGCTTAGGGAGCTCATAAGAGGTATGCCTTTTTATTTAAACTTTTATATTTATATTAACTTATTGTTGATTTGAGGAATCTATTGCAATGATATTTGTTAAAGCATTAGTTGTATTGTATTATATATTTTTAGTGCTTGATATAAGAGGTTGCATGATGTTTTTTTTTACCATATTGCTCAATTTTTTTTTATGTCCTAGTAATTTTTCGAAACTTTGATACATGTGCTTAATGCACCCATCTTACTATTTTAATTGTAATTTTGGGTTGTGCATTCTCCTTAACTTACAAGTAATCCATTATGTGTTAATTAAATTTTTTTTGTATTGAAGGATAAATTGTTGAATTGTCTGATCCTATTACTATTGAGGATGAGATGGTAGAGGTAGAGGTCTCACCTGACCCAAATTTAAAGAGGCCTAGAAAATTAACATTGAAGGTGTGGGATGATTTTTAGAAGATCGCAGGGGAAGATGGAGTTGAAATTGCTTCATGTAATCATTGCAAAAGGACATTTACTGGAGCAAGTAGTAGTGGCACAACACATTTAAGAAATCATTTGCAAAGGTGTCCTAGGAGAAAACATGGAGATATAGGTCAGCAAATGTTAGCAATTACCAAGAGTAAGGGGAGTTCTAGTGGTGTGAGGAATTTTAAATTTGATCATGAAAGAAGTAGAATGGACTTGGTAAAGATGATTATTAAGCACGGATACAGTTTTAACATGGTTGAGCATGAGTATTTTCAGACTTTTGTTCACAACTTACAGCCAATGTTTAAAATGGTATCACAGAATACTGTAAGGGCTGATGTTCTTGTTGTATACAAGGAAGAGAAGAAGAAGTTGTATGATTCTTTTGATCAACTGTCTTCTCGTATTAGCTTGACTACAAATTTATGGACATCTAGTGAGCAAAACATTGGGTATTGTTGTGTGACAGTACATTTCATTGATGAAGGATGGGACTTGAAAAAGAAACTTCTGAGTTTTATATCTTTAGAGAGTCCACATGATGCAGAGACACTCTTTGGATTGATCAAAGATGTGGTTTTGGAGTGGAATATTGATAAAAAGTTGTTTTCTATAACTGTTGATAATGCTAGTGTGAGACATGGAAAATCTATCCAATGACTTCCTAATCATCACACGGGATTAAATAAAACAAAGAGTCGCCACCATTCAATTTAGGTGTGAATGGACACCAAAATATTAAACAAGCACAAAAGGCAATTTTAGGGTAAAAATAACCCTCCTAAAAAAAACAACCAGAGATGGATAAGGGGATTAGGTTATGAACAGGGGAAGGTGTTAGGCACCCCTATTCATCCACACAAGGTGGTTGCCAGGTATTGTTCATGTTTTTCAAAGAAAAAAGGGCTTGCTATAAAATTCATGAAAAATCACAAAAAGGACAAAATTGTATGGTTTTTTCATATGAATAGTCTGATTGATCCAGAACTTTCAAATATGATCATACCATTCCTAGGGTTTCATGATTAAAATAAAATTGAGATAAAATCCAATAAAATCAATTTAAAGTGAAAAATCCAAAAATCTGGCTTCAAGTTAAATTCTAGAAATCTAGAAAAATATGATTTTTATAAAATATTTCAAAATTGAACTTGAATAATCCAGGACATAGATATAGCCCAAATTTCACATTAAATCAAAAAATCAAAACCAAAAATACCCACGTTGATGAAGAACATCAAAATGGGAGAATTTAGACCGTAGGGTCTTCTCTCAATAATGAAAAACGATTTAAAAACCATATCATGAAACCCTAGAATTTACTTTCAGGCTTTTGGACCCAGATCTATCATATTGATCATGATAAATCCAAGATCCTAGCCTAATATCACAAAAATCACGAAAACAGTGCTGTAGGTGCAAATATATGAAAAATCCAAATTTTATAAAAAAGTGGGGATCTCATGCTATAAACATCATAGATTCATGTTATTCATTCAGATTCATCATAAAAACCATCAAAACATGATCAAGATATCCAAAGCAGCCACATCTCACAAATTAGAGCACATGAGGGTCTACCCTACGGATCCACCTGTTCTCTTTTCCCCTAGCTCTCTCTTCACGTTTTACGGCTAGAGAGGATTCTTGAGGTACTTGGACATAGGTTTGGTGATACAAACACAATCAAAGGCTTTATTCTAAAAAAAGGAGAAAAACAGATATGGGGTTCTATTCTAGGGATCCACCTGTTCTCTTTTCCCCTAGCTCTCTCTTCACGTTTTACGGCTAGAGAGACTCTTGAGGTACTTAGAGACAAGTTTAAGAATACAGGATAAAAAAGATGGCCTTATTCTACAGCAATGGAGAAGATCCTATTACTTCTAGAATTGAAGACAGAAAATAAAAGGGAAAAGGGACTTACCTGGATTGAGCAGGCAGAGCAGCAGGGATTCCTCTCTTCTCTTGGAGCTCCTTAGACTTCAAATTTTCGTGGCCTTTTGCTTGAGGAAAGGCCCTCTATTTATAGGCAAATACAGGGGTATGGTTGGTCCAAGGTTTGGCAAGATAGAGTTTCAGTTTGAGTTAAATACAAGATCATGCCCATCCTTTATCCATAAAGATATTTCGCACGAATAAAATATATAATTCGCTCATTTAAAGGGATATTGGACTAAAGATAAGGCTCAGAAATCGAGAGAAGAATAGAACTCGCACGAGTCTGATGTGCCCATAAATGATTTACGGTCTAAAGGTGTCCGTATATGTATTACGGGCGCTGCGTACCCGTATATAAAATTCGGGCGCACTTAGCCCGTAGATACACTACGGTCAAGGCTTGAATTATTGATTTTCATGCATTTTTTGCCTGTTTAATATTCCAATTAATGTTTTCATTATTTTCTCATTTTGTAGTGCAATTTGGGGTGTCTACAGCTAGTACAAATGATGCAATGGTCAGAGAGTTAAGAAGATGGCTTGAGGATCAGAATTTACTTCCTTTGGGTGGAAGTTTATTTCATATTCGTTGTAGTGCATACATTCTTAATCTTATTGTTCAAGATGGGTTACAAGAAATAAAAGAAATCATTAAGAATGTTAGGAAAAGTGTTCGGTATGTTAGATCAACACCTCGAAAGAAGCAAAAGTTTAAAAATGCCTTAAATCAAGTGAAGTTATTTGGGAGAAAAGGTGTTATTCTTGATGTGAAAACTAGGTGGAATTCCACTTTCTTGATGCTTGAGAGAGCACTAGAGTTGATAGAGGCATTTGTTTTTCTCTAACAAATTTATCGTGAATTCAATGTGAATTTATCCAAGGAAGAATGGGATACGGCTCAAGTTGTTTGTGGATGTTTGAAAGTGTTTTATGAAGTTACTTGTGCTTTTTTTTGTTACAAGTATCCAACTGCAAATCTATTTTTTCTTGATATCTATAAGATTCACAAGCACTTGCTAGATATGGAGAAAAGTGAGCATGCATATGTTCGTGATATGGCCTTTAAAATGAAACTCAAATTTGAAAAATATTGGGATTCTTGAAGTTTGGTTTTGGCAATCTCTACTGTACTTGACCCAAGATTCAAGATGGATTTAGTTGAGTATTTTTATGGTGAACTTTATGATACTAATGCTGATGTGTATGTAATGAGGATTCGCACTTCTGTTGTGGATCTTTCACTGAGTATAGTGGTGATTCCCATGATGTGATGCAGTCTAGTTTTGATGTAAGTGATAGTACTTGTAGTAGCTCTCAGCCTCCATGCAATTCTTCAAGTAATGACATATTTATGGGTTTTCAAAATTGGTATAAGAGTGTAAGAAGTGCTACTATCCGTGCTTCGGAAAAATCTGAACTTGACCGATACTTGGATGACACAATATTTCCTTGTAGTCAAGAATTTGATATTTTGGATTGGTGGCAAGTCAGTAGTCCTAAATTTCCAGCACTTGCAAAATTTCCAGCACTTGCAAGGATGGCTCGTGATATTTTAGCAATCCCAGTTTCTACTGTCGCATCAGAGTCGACTTTTAGTGCTGGAGGTAGGCTTATTGATGACACTCGCAGCTCTTTGACCCCGGAGATAGTGGAGGCTTTGATCTGTGCATGTGATTAGTTGGAAGTTCCAAAGAAGAAAAAGTAAGTATATAAGTATATTTAGTTTTCTATAGTATAATTCATTTTTTATCCTTTCAATTTTATTTGTTCATTTGCTTTTCTTTTTCTTAGGCTTTGATGAAAAGGAATAGAGATTTCAACTGCATTTATCTTGAATTGCCGAACTTGCTGGATATGGGAGTAAGAGCTATACTTTATATGAATGGGCAGGAGAAGTCAAGATGGTGTTGCTTCCTTGCTGGATATATGAAGTAACAGAAGAATCAAAACTTTGTTTTAGTTATTAAGGAACTTTTTTTAAATGTTATCGTCTAGTCTTTTTTAGTCCTTGTTTAAGATGTTTTAGACTTCTCAAGTTCTCATGAAGTAACCTCCTGTTATCCCAACTTTTTATTGTATAACTGTTTGAACTTCTTATCCCAAATTTTTATTTTATTTATGCTGTGGTTATTTAACTGTTTGGTTCTTATTGAGGCATTATCCAGTGGAGTAGTTTGAACTTCTGCCTGTGATCATTGAGTAGTTTTCTTCTTTTTAATGTGAGATTTTATGGATCTTCTATATAAATTGACTTGATTTCCTATTCTATAGTGATGTCCGCTGATGGAAGAACTAGTGCAGTTATGAGAGTATGGTCAGTGGAGCTCCATCAGCAATTTGTCAATGCTGTCAACCATCTTGGAATCGATAGTATGACTCATGACATATTTGTTTTTCTTTCTATCTTGCATGTTTATTTACTTTGCTGATAATTTTTAGGGACTGAAAACTTCAAATCACCACAGAATATGATTCTAATTGTATTTTGATGGTATTGTGCTGAAAGTTAAGTTTTCCATTTATTTGTCTGTGTTGAAACTTTTCTGTCTACACTTGCAGGACTTTTAAGTTGTTTTAGACATAAAATTTGAGTCTTAGAAAGATAATATCTGATGGCATTCAATTAGACATAAAACTTCAATTCAATAAATTCTGTCATTTACCATTGAAACAGTTGACCAAATTAAAGATACATATATATCATTCAGTGGCTGGGGTAAAGGTGTTGCATTCGACAATTAATTTAATTTAGGAAGATATTGACCGGTAATAATGGTTTTATCTTATGTCTTGTTGGTAATTCTGTTATGCATAAATATTTCTTGTTTAAGAATTGTTCAGTGGGGTTTCCTACAGATGCGTGGACCACAATGCAACCTTTATGTTCCTGCTCCAGTCCTTCGACAAGGAGAAAATATTGTGGTAAGCGAGGCTATTGCCTTTTCAAAGTTGAAAATTTTCCCAAGTCACAACTAGCAGTCTACTATCAAGCATGGCTAAATAGTTCCAAGATTTGGATTCTCATTATTCCTTCTCTAGTGTTGATAAGCGCTTAGTTGACTGCTTCAGCATAGAATTTTCTATCAAAGATTTTGTTTTTATATTTCAGTCTTAAAATTTTCCTAGTTTGGTTGATCACAAAGGTTACATACTTTGTGCTATTCTGGTTGTCCCTCATAATTTTCCCATCTTCTATTCATGTTCATATTCTAGCTAGATGGTGTTCCATGAAGAAGAAAACAAAATAACACTACATGAGACTTATAAATTTGTATTATTTAAAGTTGCGAGTAGGAGGCTAGGAGCTTCTACTTTTTAGTTGTACTATTTTCTTTATAAATTAAGGTTTAACAGTTGAACTTGATTGTTGACAGCCAAGTCTAGTCTCAATTCTTCAACCTTGTTTCTCTAATGATAGTTGCAACTCTTCAGATAATAGAGACAGTATTAGCACCACTAGTAAACACTGCAAATCTTTTATCAATTTTGATGCAGATTTTACCTTATGCAAATGTATGATTTTGATATAATAATAACTCTTTTTTTTTTTTCAGGCCGTAAGCAATGTTCATCCTTTTAGGTTTAGGAAGCTTCTATATTCAGTCTTGGATGCAAATCCCAGTTTGTGGAAGTTGAGACAAATTTATCGGATTCAGCCTCTTCCTTTTCCATATCTACAGATTTAACTTGTATGGTCCAATGCTGGCACTGCATCTCATTTTTTTAATGTGTTGTGGAATGGAGTCAACCGATCCTTTGAATGTGGGAATGGTGATTAATTTGCTTATATAGATTGGAAAGTAGACCATTAGCTATATGATTTATATTTATTTTTATTTTTGTTTGTTGTATCATTTGTTTGTATAATAAAGAAAGAAGCATGAGATTGTTTAAATTAGATGAAATTTAATCGGATTTTCGGATCTCTTAACGGATTCAAATATTTAATTGAATTTGAATACAATCGGATACGAATACGGATTTAACATTATTTATTAGATTCGGACTTGGTAGGACATTTGAAATATCCATTGAATACTTAAACGAATACGGATATCCTATATCTTAAACGGATTCAAATTCGGATTTAGGGAGATCCGATTCGTATTTGCTCTGTTTACAATCCTAGTTGGCACATTTCTTACCTATTAGCACTTCGCAGCAATTGAAGTCTATGGCAGAATTATATGATAAGGAAATTGTGAAACTAAATGGAGGGCCAGTTTCTATAGTTTCAGACAGGGATGCAAGGTTCACATCTCATTTTTGGACAGCATTCTAGGGAGCCATGGGCACGAAGCTTAGTTTCAGCACGAGTTATCATCCTCAGACAAATGGCTAGCCTGAGCGTACTATACAGACTTTGGAGGATATGCTTAGGTGCTGTGTATTGGATTAGGGTGGCAGTTGGAGCCAACATGCGTGGATAAAAGTCATCCAAACCATATAATAAAAAATAAATCAAGTTTGGTAAAATAGGTTCTATCACTCTCACTCTCATAAACATCAATCCATAAAATAACAAATGAATAATCATTGTCTCAATTAACTGTATCAACCTCAAAACCTAACTACTCAGGATAATAATAATCCTCTGGGAGAAAATTTGCAATCTCGCTCTAAGTATCAAACCCCAAGTCCCTTTCTTGCGTATAAGCTGAAAAACAAACAAAACAAAACACGAATGAGATACGAATATCCCAGTAGGTAACAACATGCATGAATAAACAGTTTATACGTAAAAGTATTCATTCTTTCATGCTCAATAAAGTAAACGAATAAATAGGATACAATCTCAATAAGTAAAACAGTAATCAATTAAAGACATTTCAAAAGATATAATCTTTCCTCTCAACATTATTTCTAACACAATAGTGTAATAAGCAAAACCAAAACCAATCCATCACATGTCTTTGTAGGACTCATGAAGACAAGAAGGCTTTTAACAAGAAAACTCTCCATTCACTATGCCACCATGCGAATTATGAGCGAAGCTAGTAAACATCCTCAAACTCGAATCTTAGTCTAACAGTAAGAGGCCTAGACATCGACTTATTACGCACGAAACTTATGAAGTTTGGTACGTGCCACCAGCATGCAACACTTGAATCAATACATGGAGATGGCCGCTTATCCTCACATACAAGGTACTCACCAACAATATAAAAACTCAAAATGAGACTCTACTGACATGAAGAACCCCCAATGCAAACTAACTTTCAAAGGAAGCGTAAGCGTAAACTAGGAGTATCCAACCAAAGAAAAACCTCTTCACTCTTTAGCTTAACCCTATGGATCCATATGCAGCTATGCCCACTAGACACCCACAATAACAACTAACTCAAAACAATATAGTTAGTAATAGTGCCTAGTGGCATATAGGGTATTCCGAAGCTTAAACTCTTTCTAAAGATAACTCTATAAAATATTTCTATAGTTAAGTTCCTCTACAGTTCAGAAATCAAGATACTTTAAAATATATTTTACTGAGTAAGAATCAACTCAAATTAGATTGTGAAATAGTCCCAAAAATTATTTTATTTCTAAAGTAAGACAACCTTTTTGCAAACAAACCTAAATCACTCTTTAAATTGTTTTTGATTCAAAAGGTCATTGAAAACAATTGTAAACACTTAATATCTATTGGTTCAGATATTTAAATTCATTTAAAATCATTTTGTATTGGAATAATTCTTTAATTTGAGAAAAATCAAGTTTCTGTGTTGATCAGTCAACCCCATCGCTTTTTAAAATCAACGAGCACTCAAGGTAGGCACCTAGGTGATCCGTTAGGCGATCTAGACTAAAAATAGTTATTTTCTACTGTTGCTCAGGCGATTTGGTTGGACGACTAACTTAAAAAAATACAGGTGAGTCGCTCGGCTACGTCGCTCAGGCGACCATGCCAGGCGCTCGACAAACAACGTCTAAATCAACTTCCAAAAACAAGTTTTTATGCAATACATTGTATTCTATATATCAAGATCGTCTCTAATATCTACACAAACATATATTCAATATATCTAAAACATATAGAACAATTAAATCACAATAAAACACAATACGACTAAACGGGTGTGATACCTACATCTATTAGTTTCAATAACTCCTTCTTCTTCCTCTTTCCTCTTAGTGTAGGTGTTGATATCTCCCTCTACAGCAACACAAGACCTTCTGGACATGGATGTAACGCCCCGAATCCGGGTTACGTAATAAAACCATAACTCGTTTCCAAGGGTTAATTTTTCACACAGGATCGATATATCAGAGTAAAGGAAAAATATGAAATAAACATATATCATAAAATCAGAGTCAACTAAAACTCAACTCAATATAGAATAACATATCTCTAATCTGAAACTCACATGATCCAAGTAACAATCCTTTTGTATCGTCCTCTCCAATAGCAGCTGAAAACAAAACAAAACAAAACAAAATGAAATACGAATATCCCAGCAAGTAGCACATGCATGCTCAAATACATTTTTCATAATTATAAAACATGGTTCGGATATAAAACATGTAATAATGACGATAACACAATTAATCCGAATAATCCCACAATAATCCAGTAGTCAAATATGATATAACTTGTGAAATCAAGCATGCAAGTCAAATTTGTAGCATTGATGTCAAATCACGCGAATAACCACGAAACCCAATATAACCATGTAACCACATGTCGATGAAACTAATTTTCCAAAACAACCCAATAGATATAACTCAAATCAAAACAAGTGTCAACACCGATAAAGCCACATCAAGATCAAGTCCACACCTCCATGTGTGTATCCGGCCTACTCAGGGTTTCGGATATTGAAATGACGGCCTACTCCACGTTTCGTCATCCAATGCCAGCTTACTCTGAGTTTCGGCATTGACAATACCAGACTACTCATAGTGTCGGTGCTGCTCTACACCGGTGGTATAGATACAAATACCAATAAAACACGTAGGGCAATGTCATGTAGTTCACTTAAATTGGGTAATTCAGCATGCCGGAGCGACCTCCACACCTCCACGTACACAGTTCCAGCCTACTCAGGGTTTCAGATACTCTGAAATGACGGCCTACTCAGGGTTTCGTCATCCAATGTTAGCCTACTCCGGGTTTCGGCATTGACAACCTGGCCTACTCAGGGTTTCGGGCTGCTCAACACTGGTCGTGGCAACACTCAAGACCATGCAAATACAGCAATAAAGTCAACACATCACATTACTAAGCTTATGCCATGGATCCAAGGCAAGCTAGACCAACAGCTTGTAATCAATTTAGCAAGTAACCAAAGAAGTTCAATCTCAAAACCATGGGTCACTCATGACCAAATCCACTCCATCATGGAAAATCACAAATACGTGACTTTCAAGGCGAATAACATTATCCAAACCAGAAGTATATCAAATCATTCAAGAAACAAAACCAATAATCCAAATCTGTAGAGATAACTCAAAATAAAACAAATCCCATGCAAGTTACAATCAAATCCGATGTCAACCAAAGTGATTCAAGATATAATTCAAAACACCGATTTCTTAAATCTGCCCAGAAACATATTCTAAGAGAATTAATTACTTCCAACTAGTTTGGATATGAGAATTACATAGGTAAAAAATCCTTAAGATCCTTACAAGTTAAATTGGGAACATAAGATCATTTTAAAACCCCGAAGTGTACTAATTTAGGGAAAAAGGTGGACAAATATTTAATATGAACTCTTTATTATAATTGGCCTTCAGAGACACCTTAAGAATGATCTTAGAGAGATGTTACAAGTGGTGGAATGAAAATAAACTTGTTCTATAATAATTTGGAACCAAAAGTCTCTCAAGAACCTAGTTTAGTATAATGTGCACAAACTCTTCATTATATTGAATTTTAATATAATTCATGTGCAAGCACTTCCTAAATACCTAAATCTTATTTTTACATAGGTTGGATTTTATTAAAAACAATTCCATAGTTGAAATCATCTCAAATTGAAAAAATCAAGGTTTTCTGTCATGGGCGCTCAAGTGGGCGCTCAAGCCTCTTGTTGGGCGCTCGGCTTGTTTGGAATTTGAACTTTCGGGTTCTAAGAATTTAAGAAAACATAGGCTGGGCATTCAAGTGGGCGCTCGAGCCTCCTGTTGGGCACATGCCAATTTCAGGCCAAATTTTATGTTATAAACAGAAATGTGAATTTCGGAGTTTTCTCGAAAATTTAACTACCAAAACTTAATTTAATTGCTCTAAAACTATGGACACATCTTCTAAATCATTAATAGAAACTTTCTAAATGATTCAACAACAATTTATCATATAAATAATATCATATCTATAGTTGTTCTTCAAATAACTCAAAAATGCCCAAATCTGAATTTTCAACACTCAAAATTGAATTCAATGCAATTAAAGCTCGAAACCAGCACGAATTAGTTTGGAAATGTGCTACTTACCTCTAGGAAGTCCGAAACAACTCAATCTTGAAGCCTTAATATCTCACAAATTCCAGATCTCACAATTCTCTACAATTCCTCACTGTTTTCATTAAGACATTTCCAAATTTGATTAGATCTGCTGCAAAACCTAAAATTCTCTTACACAAGATCATGAAATTGGAGTTAGGAGCTCACTCACCAGTGAACACTCTGATTTGCTCGAATTATTTCAATGATCTCAACTTCTGAATTTAATTCTTCTTCAACTTCAAATCAGTAACAATCGATTGGAGTAATTCTCTCCCTCTTCTTCTCTACAGATCTGTCGACCAGATCAGAACCTCTATTTCCTCTTGCTTCTCCTCTCCAGAACCTTCTTAGTTAACCATCAAAACAAACTCTCCAACTAACTAACTTCCTCTCTTTATACTCCCATGTCTTTGCTGCCAACCTCTTTTAAATTCTAATGATTTGCTGTTTGCCACTCCACCAATCCTCTCTACATATTCATGACCAATCAATTTAATTAAAAAGTCATGCATATGATATTTCTATTTAAAACCAATTAATCTTACCTTGAGGCTCATTATTTCACTATTAAATTTCTCTAAAATTTCCCAAATAGCCTTGCCTTACTTTTTCCTGAAATGTCCACCATTAATAATAATTAATATTACTCAAATAATTTTTAAATTTATTAATAAAAAATTTGGGATTTTACAATGGATCTCCTCAAGAACAACAAAGTTCCTCCGTCCCCCTCTTCTCTTCTCTCTCGGTCTCTCGTTTCCTTCAACCGCAAGAGAATACAAGACAATGTATATGATTAGTCGTATACTCTCTTAAATATAAACCCTATTTTTTAATCTCATGATTCCACGTAACTCCCCTCTGTCAAATCCTATACTACTAACCAATAAAATTAACAAATAGCTTTAAATTAATACTTACCTCATTATCTCACGATCCAACGGTTGGATTTGCATCAAACTCTTGATCTCCTTCATCAATGTGATCACTTATATATTTAATTACAATCCATCAATAAAATCCATAGTAAAATACTGATTATTATATAATTACATTTTTTGGTAATTTTTGGGGTATTACAAAGGCTTTGATTAATCTTTTTATTAACTATTTCTAAACTATCGGCTGACCACTCCGTCTGAGCGGTCATGCCAAAGACCATTGTTAGCTGCTCACACAGTGCGGTTTTGTTAATATTTTCCCCTACATCTCTACTCTGTTGTCATTCCATGTTTATTATGCTTCTTGTATTTACACTTTGAACTCAAGTTATAAGCTAATGGTGTAACACCTCGGTTATGGATCAATTGTCCAACCCCGAAGTGTTAGTGGGCCAAAGCAACTAAAATCCAGAATAATTTAAAACTTTTATTTATGTCTTTATCAGAGTTATTATGCGGAAACATAAAATAAAATTCATTTACAATCATCTTAACATTTAAAAGTACTTTTTAAACTCATAACTGGTTCACAACTATTGGCTACCCTTGTACATCACACCCCAAACTTGTTGACCTCACCAAGAGTACTTGAAAAATAGTGAAAATTGGAGTGAGATATAATCTCAACAAGTAGCAAGATGTATGAAATAAAACAGTCTAATTTTTTTTTATAAAAATAAAGTCATGAGGTATAACGACTAAGCCAAATCAAGATAATAATATTCAAAGCATACATCAAACCAAACCACGCATGTGTGACATCACAGGACTCGTGAAAAACAATACATCTTTGAAAAGTTAAATGCCTGAGTTAAGGGTTGCCACCTCATGGCTTAGGTGCGAAGCTGAGATACATAGTCATCAACTTATCGCGGGTCACCCAACCGAGATACACGAAGGGCTGGCACGTACAATCCAATCAACTGCAACAATGTGGGAATTCCAGACCAAGATACATGGTGGGTTGCCCAAAATAACCACATAGAGATACACAACGGATGTGATTGTTGTAGCACGACTAGATACAAGAAGGCCTCATTGAGATACATGATGGGAGCATATATGAAACAGGGTTAACTAAACAAAGAAAAAACTATTTTCACTCCTAACTAAACTATGGATCCATACCAAGCTATGCCCATTAGATACACAAAGCATGTAAAATCCTAGATTTTATTAATAAAATAATTAGGATAAAATAAATAAATTAATCAATATTATTAATATTCCAGGGAATAAGGAATTGGTTCAACCCGAAGAATTGCAGGGTGACCCGGAGAACTTGAAGAATTAAATATAAGGTGAGTTGTATTTTAGTTTTGAGATTATTAATATTATTATTATTATTGGTTTTACTATTATTATTATCATTGTTGAAATTATTAAGGTTGTCTATTAAATAGTTAATTATTAGTTAATGGAAATAAGAAGAAGAAAAGAAATATTTTGTGGATTGGCTGAATCCCATAAGGAGAAAGGGGCGGCTGGTTAAATTTGAAACCCAAATTGGTTTGGGAGAAAATATAGGAGGAAGTTAATTAAGGTTAATTAGTTCTGGATGAAAATATAAAAAGAAAATAAAAACCTAATTAGAAGTTTGCTATTCACGTTAGAAAGAAGAAAACAAAAAGAGAAGAAACCGGCTGCAAGTGTCTTCCATAAGTGAGTTCCAAGCTCTGATTTTCTTGTACTTGCTAACTAGATCAGAAGGAGAAGAAGAATGAGTGATTTCGTGTGAGTTTAAGGTAAGAATAATAGATCAAACCATGTTCCCTACGTTTGGTGTTAAATTTATTAAGTTCTGAAGATATATTCATATGGTGTAAACAATAAAGGAGTTGCTGTGTTCGTGGGATTTACTGGAGGTTAATTTTCAGATTATTTGGAGAAGGATTTAACCTTAGAAGAGAGGTAAGTAGCCCCTTACAACTTGCATAAACGAATATGTATTGGTTTATCGATGAGCATGTTTAAACGAGAGATTTTCCGATTGTTTGTGAATGATTTGTTATGGAAACTTGTGGTTTGATATATTTGATCCTTTGGAATAGTTTAGAGTGTTTTGAAGATGAAAACCCAAGATTTGGAAGTGATTAGAGGTGTTAAAATTCGGGAAAAACAAATCTGAAGTTTGAAAAATCGCAAATTCCAGAAATTTACGAAATACAACGGATGCTTGCAATGATGCTCGAGCGTCACACCAAGCGCCATGTTGTATAAAGCGGACACTCATCACCACTCGAGCGCCACTCAAGGCGCCCCGCCTGTGTTTTTTTAAAATTCTGAAACCCGAAAGTTAACAAATTTGGTAAACCGAGTGTCCGGGAGAACGCTTGAGCGGGATCCCGAATGACTGAATCTGGGAGGATTGATTTTGCATAAGCGCCTGCAAAAGCGCCAAACGTCACTCGAGCGCTTCTGACAGTAAATTGATATTTCTGAAATCTATCTAGTTTTTAATTATAAAATTGTTTTTATTGAATTCCAAGATATGTACAATAAGATTAGAGTGTTTAGAGATTGTTTGCACTGGTCGTTGACTAAATCGAATTTTTATAAAGATTTTGGGTACGTTTTACTGAAATAGTTTTTATTCGAGTTTATCGTTCCAAACTCTTTTCCTTTAAACTTTATTTGATTTTATTGGTTTGTACACTTGTATTTCACCTACTTAAGATGTTTTTAGTATTGCTATAGCAGAATTATTATTATTTTCCTCGGTGTGCCTCGGAGTGGCTATTTTCTCTCATGTAGCTTGAGTTTGAGACTTGGATTTCCTCCATGTATCTTGGAGTTGTCTTGTGGATTACTAATGTTGTTTCCGGTATCTAAATTGATTGTTTTTGGTTTGCCACTATTAAGTGGACTTAGCTCTTACATGGATTCATAGAGTAGCTAGTAAGTGAAATGTTATTAGAGTTCTGATTCTGGGTCATAGGCATTCCATCATCTCGAAGATGGTACCGCTCCTGGATTGGTTGGGCCGTACATGCTAACTCACTTCGATATCGGCTGAGTTCTTCCGTTGGGTGTTGAATAACTTGACCGATAGTAGTTGGTCCACCTGTAAATCTGTTAGGTAGCATATTGGCATAGCTTGTCGTTTCTCTATTCTCTATTTCATAAGTCCTGCAAGACTTATTGTGAATGATTTTTTTTGAGATTTAAATTGCTGGATTAATCTAATTATTTGTTTGCATATTTAGAAATGTATAAATGTTTCTTTTTTACATAGCTACTTGCTGAGATTTTATTATCTCACATTGTTTTATCGAATTTGTTTTCAGATTATCTTAGTGAGGACGTTGTAGAACCTGATTCACAAGGGGATTATTCTGATTACAAAGAAGAAGATTACTTTACTGTATAGGATTAGGGATATTTATTTTTATGATGTTCATTTGAGTACGAGGTTTATAGTAGTTGGATTATGGGTTATTTTAGAGTACTGTAGTTAAACCCATACCAGAAAGTTTTCATTGATGGTTGCTGTTGATTGGTGGTTATGATTGGATACTTTGATTTATATAATCCACGCTTTTATTTAGATTTCATATTTTTCTTTTTCACTCTGATTATGAATAAAGTTCAATTTTAATTATTGTTTGGTTTAGCATGCTTTTGGGTAACACTCTGGGTTTGGATACGAGATCCGGATCCGAGGTGTTACAAAACAAAATACTGAAATCATGTTATCTTTGATACAAAAAACAATCCACAACATTTATAATTCAATCTCAAATCATCCCCAAGATATATGGAGAAAAACAATACTCAAACTCAAGCTACATGAATAAGGAAATAACCACTCCAAAGTACACGGAGGAAAATATTTGTAATTATTTCAAAACAACCTTGGAAACATCTTTAGATAGGTCAAATACAAGTGTAGAAATCAATAAAATTAAACCAAGTTAAAAAGAAAATAGTTTGGAACGATAAACTCGAATAAAAGCTATTTCAATCAGTAGAATGTACCCAAAATCTTTATAAAAATTCAAATTAATCAACGACCAATGCAAACATTTTCAAAACACTCTAATCTTATTGGTACATGAATTGGAATTTAATAAAAAAAAATTTTATAATAAAAAACTAAGTATATTTTCAAAATATCAAATTTTTTGTCATAGGCACTTGAGCGTTGTCGGGCACTATTGCAGGAGCTCGTGAAAAACTGTTTTTCCAAAAATCGGCCACTCAGGATCGCGCTCCAGCATTCTGCCGGGCTTTGAGTTTTGAGGTTCTGTTATTTCTGTTTTGATATTACACAAGCGAGACGCCTACAATTGCGCTCGAGCGCTCAGGCAAGTTTTAGTATATTTTCTGGGTTTTCCTGATTTTCCGAAATCTAAAATACCTTGTATAGTTTTAAATGGTTTCTAATCATCTTAATTTCATTCTAAATCACTTCTAAAACAACCCTAATCTATTCTCATCAATTATATATTGATCTAAAATTTTCTACTTAAATAAATCTCTTATGATCATCAATTTTCTTGATTTTTCTTAAAGTATATAAAAACAAAACCATCTTAGAAAATTCTTAACTCTTCAAACTAAGATCTAAATCAAAACAAACCAAGATAAAACATCTAAATTATAAGGAAAACATGCAATTCTTCTAGTTTTCAAAGTGTTTGCTACTTGCCTCAACATATAAAATCTTTCTTTCCAATGAACCCGATTGTTCACCAATTTTTGAAATTTTTGTACCACTCTAGGCATCTCCAAATTAAATCTCCACCGTTCAGATTGAAGCCCTATGTGTCATGAATATAACCTACGAATTTGAGGTTGATCCAACGGTTGAAAATATACAGATGTTAATTTGATGACTGCTGGACGGAATTCTGCATCACTCCTTTTTCCTTATAAAGTATTTTTTTTCTTCTATCTATCTCTGTAAAACCCCGAAATTTTGGATAATAATAAAGGCATAAATAAATAAAAGACAAATAAGGGTTTGAGTGTTGTGAAAATAAAAGAATGAAAATATAGAGGATCGATAATTCAAATAAATAATAATTTGTAAATAAAAGAGAATTTTCAAAGGAAATCAATCTAGGGGAAAAAGGGTATTTTAGTAAATTCCAAATGGGCAATTGATGAACTAAATTATTAAATAAGTAAAATAATTGGAAAATAGAAGTTTAAAACTTATTGGGTTAAGTTTGAAGTTAAACAATAAAAATTATAGCATAAAAGAAGGGTAAAAGGGCAATTGGGTAATTACACTTAATTAGTGGTCTTAATTTGGAGAAAAAGTGTCTAAATAGGGTGTTTAGGTAATATTTAGAAATAAGTATGAAATATGGACGAAAATTTGTTAAAAGAAAGAGTTTAGTTAGTAAGGGCTTAATAGGTAAAGTGCTAAAAAAGAAGTAGGAGGAGAGAGAGTAGGAATTAATTAGAAGGTTTCCTAATCCTAATAGGACTCCTCTAAGGTTGGTCTATTTTAGCAAGCCATTAAAGCAAGTTTAAGGTTTCTTTTAATTAAGTTATATAGAGGAAAAAGAGGAGAAGAAGGTAGCTCCCACATTTGGAAAATATAGAGAGAGAAAAGGAAGAAAATACAAAGAACACAAGAGAAAGGAGCTGTTGCTGAAACCTTTGACCAACGGCCATCAAACTTAGATCGGGAGAAATCCAGCCATTAGATCGACCTCAAATTTGGAAGTTTTGTTCACATCTGGTAGGACTACAATTTGAACGGTGGAGAGTTTGTTTGGAGAACCTTAGGTTGGTGCAATAAAGAATAGAAAATCGGATTCAATGCGGGATTCAAGAGAAGATGGATTTTTGAATGATAAGGCAAGTAGCAATCACTTGAGAACTAGAGGAACTACATGATTTTTGTGTTTCTGATTTATTCTTGATTGATTCGATTAGACGAAAATATAATTCATGGATACGTTTGGTTTTCATCGATGAGTTTTCATGTTCTTGAAAGAAAGATATAAAAGTGTTTAAGAATATAGGTTTGATCTTTGTAGATGACCAAGGAATTGCAATTAATTGATACAAATTAGTCTAGGGTGTTGTAGTTATAATTTAGGTTCATAAGAAATAAATTTAGAACAATTAGAAACCAAGGAAATAACCCAAAATCAGAAAATTTGAAAATCTGGAAATATTGCTAGAAATTGCATGGGCGCTCAACAGATCGCCTGAGTGACCATGCCAAGTGACCTAAACTCTTTAAAGTATACACAGGTGCTCAACAGATCGCCTGAGCGACCTACCCCAGAATTGGAATTTTAGGTATTTCAGGGCTAAATTAATACCTAATAATTTTTTCTAGTAATTTAATTATTGTAACACATGTATAAGGGTTAAATTGAAATGTAGGAATTGACGGGATTTAATTTGGACTTAAGAATAATAATTTGGATCAATGAATGCAAATGGGTGTCTTAAAGGACCAAGTTTTGGAAATAAGGTACCAGATTAAGTTAAACAAATATTTGGGGATTTGTACCAACTTTTAAGCTTCAATATGGGTCTGTATGATCTGCTGAAAGTGAAGAATAACAGTAATTACAAAATGTAATACCCTAGGTGTTATATACAGAAGTTGGGCATTAACAGGGAATTTAATTAGGGAAGTTATAGTCAAGTCATAGGAATCTTATTTTTGCTCATGAATGTGAACTATAACCTATCTAAACTCTTATTAATTATGTTTTGGGTGTGTCAATACTTATGGAATCTGGTTTGGAGATTTATTCGTGGTTTTGACTGTGTTTTCTCAACAAAATTGATTTTGGGTTAAGAAGAATGAGACATGTATCACTTGAAATTGAGTTATGATAATTGATTTGAGATCATGGGTTACAGATATTGCATATGTTTTGGTAATCAATTCTAAACAGAATAAATTGTTTTACGTGTGAGTTGTGTCTAGCGGGCATAGCTGTATATGGATCCATAGGCTAAGCTAGATAGTGGAGGGGTATTTATTTTGGGTTGATCACTCCCATTTGCGCTCGCGCTTCCTTTGCAAGTTAGTTTGCATTGGGGGGTCTTCATGTCTGTAGGGTCTCATTTCGAGCCTCGCTGGTGAGTACCTTGTATGTGCGAATAAGCGACCATCTCCATGTATTGATTCAGGTGCTGCATGCTGGTGGTACGTGCTGAACTTTGTAGGTTTCGTGCGCAATAAGTCAATGACTACGCCTCTTGTCTCTGTGATATACGGGTTTGAAGTTCTTAGTAGCTTTGCTCATAATATGCATGGTGGCATAGCAATGAAGAATATCTGTTCAAAGACCTACTTGTCTTCATGAGTCCTGTGATGTCACACGTGGTGTTTGTTTATATTTTATTGTTTATCTTGGAATATTTATATGAATTTGATTAAATTGCCTTTGCCGTGTTTTATCGTTATACTTCATGACTATTTCTTAAATTAGACTGCATATTTGCATGCACCTTGCTACTTGTTGAGATGTAAATCTCACTCCGTTTTCACCTATTTTTTAGGTATGCATGGAGAGATCGTTAAGATTGGGGTAGTGTGCACATGGGTAGAATTGTAATCATGCTTTAGGATTATTCTAGATTAAAGATCATGACATTGTAAATAAAATTTGTATTAATTGAGATTTTTAAGCTTTGCTTCCATTAGTACTCTGATATAAATAAAAGTTTTAAATTCCGCATAAATTTTAGTTTGTTCTAACCTAATTCATACTAACTGTAGACACCCCAAATTGCATTAAAAATGAGAAAATAATTGAAAATATTAATTGGGATTTGAAACAGGTCAAAAAAGTATAAAATCTGGCCAAACTGGTCATGCTCGTATTTTGTTTACGATCTAGTCATGCCTGCAGTTGATATATGGGCACAGTGTGCCCGTATTAATAATACGGGCAGGGCGCGCCCGTAATATATATACGGGCACGGGGGTTTTTGTGCGAATTTATCCTTTCTCGATTTCTGAGCCTTATCTGCATCCAAATATATCTTTGGGATATGCAAATCCTCTTATTTATCCATTAGAATCTCTTATTATCCTATTTGACAAAGGATTGGCATTATTCTTGTGTTTAACTCAAACTGAAACTCTATCTTGCCAAACCTTGGACCAACCATACCCCTGGGTTTGCCTATAAATAGAGGGCCTTTCCTCAAGCAAAAGGCCACGAAAATTTGAAGTCTAAGAAGCTCCAAGAGAAGAGAGGAATCCCTGCTGCTTTGCTTGCTCAATCCAGGTAAGTCCCTTTTCCCTTTTATTTTCTGTCTTCAATTCTAGAAGTAATAGGATCTTCTCCATTGCTGTAGAATAAGGCCATCTTTTTTATCCTGTATTCTTAAACTTGTCTCTAAGTACCTCAAGAGTCTCTTTAGCCGTAAAACGTGAAGAGAGAGCTAGGGGAAAAGAGAACAGGTGGATCCCTAGAATAGAACCCCATATCTGTTTTTCTCCTTTTTTTGGAATAAAGCCTTTGATTGTGTTTGTATCACCAAACCTATCTCCAAGTACCTCAAGAATCCTCTCTAGCCGTAAAATGTGAAGAGAGAGCTAAGGGAAAAGAGAACAGGTGGATCCGTAGGGTAGACCCCCATGTGCTCTAATCTGTGAGATGTGGTTGCTTTGAATATCTTGATCATGTTTTAATGGTTTTTATGATGAATCTGAATGAATCACATGAATCTATGATGTTTATAGCATAAGATCCCCACCTTTTTCTAAAATTTGGATTTTCACCACTTTTGCACCTACAGCATTGTTTTCGTGATTTTTGTGATTTTAGGCTAAGATCTTAGATCTATCATGATCAATATGGTAGATTTGAATTCAGAAGCCTGAAAGTAACTTCTAGGGTTTCATGAAGTGGTTTTTGAGTTGTTTTTCACTTTTGAGAGAAGACCTTACGGTCTAAATTCTCCCCTTTTGATGTTCTTCATCAATGTGGGTATTTTTGGTTTTGATTTCTTAATTTAATGTGAAATTTGGGTTATACCTATGTCCTGGATTGTTCAAGTTCAAATCTGCAATATTTTATAAAAATCATATTTTTCTAGATTTCTAGAATTTAACTTGAAGCCAGATTTTTGGATTTTTCACTTTAATTGATTTTATCTCAATTTTATTTTGATCATGAAACCCTAGGAATGGTATGATCATATTTGAGAGTTCTGGATCAATGAGGCTATTCATATGAAAAAACCATATATTTTTGTCTTTTTGTGATTTTTCATGAATTTTATGGCAAGCCTTTTTTTCTTTGTAAAACATGAACAATACCTGGCAACCACCTTGTGTGGATGAATAGGGGTGCCTAACACCTTCCCCTGTTCATAACTTAATCCCCTTACCCATCTCTGGTTGTTTTTTTAAGAGGGTTATTTTTACCCTAAAATGCCTTTGGTGCTTATTTGATATTTTGGTGTCCATTCACACCTAAATTGAATGGTGGCGACTCTTTGTTTTATTCAATCCCGTATGATGATAGAAGAAGTCATTGGATTTGATTTTTTCCATGTCTCACACTAACACTCCGGGTTTTGGTTGCTGAACTGGATTCGGGGCGTTACAATCCCTCTTTCTATATTTATAATCGTCCAAGCACTTATTTTTTCTCTTTCTCTCTCTCTCTCCATATGTTTGGGATATTGAGAAACCCAAATCCTCCTATAATTCTCTCTTTTATAGACTTTTCTAATTAGAAATCCTAATTAGATTTGGATAATACTTAACTTTCCCACTTGCATATCTTTCCTTAATTCTCCCTTCAAATCTTATCTCCTAAATCCTCTAGAATTAGAAACTCTTAATTTATTAATTTTCGTGCTATTTATCATCCTATTTTTTAATATTAGCTAATCACTTGATTTTCTCCCATATTACTAAAATTAAGGCCACTAAATTAGAATAATTACAATTAGGCCCTTTTTCCTTCTTTTCACCCTTAGATTTATTATTCAAGTCCATCTAAACTCAAATTTAGTCTAATTAAGATTTTAATTATAATAATTAATTATTTTATATTCTTTTATGGATTTGAATAATTAGAAAATGACTAAAATGTTCTTTCTTTAATTTCCACACTTAATCATTGAATTTCTCCATAATTCTCCAAATTTTATTCTTCTCATTATTTCTTATCATAATTTGAAATTTAAATCCTAAATACTATTTCTACAGATTCTCACTTATAATATAATTTTAAATCCCTATACTTAGTTCCTTTTTTCCTTTCTAGGTTTATTTATACTTCCAAGTCTCTTCTAATTTATTCAATAATTATTTATTTATTTTATATTAGGAAAATCCAGGGTTCTATAAAATGGAATGTATGAGAATGGTGGAAGAGCATCCTAGTTCAAGTCACTAGTCGGCAAGGCAGCCGTGGGGAGGACATGGCCGCCACCATCCCAACCACGTGAAAGGAAAGGATCACGGAGAGCAGAAGAGGGACGATTTAGTTTGGTTCATATCTTTAACTTCCTTATAATTTCTATATAAACCCTCCCTTAAATCATTGTGAGAATGTCTGTGGGCTAACTACTGGGCAACAGCGGTCAGTGGAAGAATCCTAATAACCGTTGGGATGCAATGGTCCAAGGATAAAATTGAACAAGGCTGAGGAGCTACAGCTGCCTGACGCAAGTTAGTAGCAATTGTTGGAGTATAGTGGATCATTCTCCAGCGTTACTCGAGCAACTTCTGGAAGTCAACCGCTAGCTGATCACGGTCTGAATAAAACCCTATGTGACCGTTGAGATACATTGGCCATTTTCTGTTTGATCATTTGACTTGCCTATGGGAATGCAGAACCAAATAGCCATTACAGTGATGGCCGGAAAAGGAGACTACTGCGAAAAAGCACAGAGATGATCTGATCGTCGAATCAAAGTGGTTTGAGTGTTTGATTTGCTAACAACAGCACCTGCGCAGTTCAACATCTACACCGTGAGTTGTCTCACAGTCGGGTTTGGGTTGCTGATGTATGGATCCCCAAACCCAACATTTAGGTCATTTAAATAAAATTTGACAAAATAAAAGGAATGAACCGCTGAAGTGAAGCGAGTCCTTCAAAATTGATATAGACCGCTTCACCTGAGCTATTCGAACCTGCAGAAAATAATCAGGGTCCAATGACTTGAACCTAGACCCACTTGCTATTCAAATCAATAAATGAAGGATTTCCATCCTTCATAAAATTGGTCTAGGAGTGGCATAAAGGCCCAAAACCCATGAGAGGGTCCTTAGTGAAAGAAATGAGCCTAATCACCTAGGCTTAGGACTTTAGAGATAGGACAAATTTGGCTTTGAGATCATACTTTGGAGATCTCCTTCCCTCTTCTCAAATCAGTCAAATTTAGGCAGGTTACCCACATTTGTGGGACAATTTAGGGTGTTTACGGACTTCCCTAAGTTGTAATAGAGTCATTTAACTGGAATCCCTGGTTAGATCTGTTCAAATCGGGTGACTGTCTACACCCATGGCACAACTCAATAGACAATGGCGACTCTTAGAAATCTGTTTAGGTTAAAGACCAATTCGCTTAGAGAAATAAGAACGGATGTTGCCAGGCCGACACAAAAGAGAAAAAGCCCATCGTGCGCTAGGTTCCCTTCCCAGGACCCCAAAGGAACTGTCCCTGAGTGTGCACAGAGGCATCTACCAATGAACTTGTATTGCAACCAATGAACAGGCATCTCATGATAGTTGATTATAAACATCTCGATTATATTGTAAGAAATTTTTTATAGGAGAAATTAAATATATATATATATCTCCTATTTTCTTTTTTTGGTTAAACAAGCTTGGATATGTAAACCAATTCACTATATATGTCATTCAGATTATATATCTTCTACTTGCTTTTGACATTTTTTATTTGTATAATTAATCATGAACCAGTTTGTTTGGGTGTAATTAGCTAATGGGTTTCATATTTCAATGCAAACATAAAAAGATCCATTTAAGCCTATCTTAAGTGCTTCTTACTAGTTGAACTATGAAACACATCCATTTTCCTGTCATACTCATACCCATTTGATATTGTTATCAAGGGGAATATTTTTTCAAGAAAAGAAGAGAATCCTATTGAGAGAATTTTCCATATTTGTTTGTCTTGATTGATATCAAATCCCTTCTTTGTATGAAATGCCCAAGACTCTTGTATTCTTTATTGTTATAAAATCACACTGGTTAGTTTTTTCCTTTCAAAGTTACAATATCCATTAGAACAAAGCAGAACATGCTTAGAATGAAATTCTTGAGAGAATAATATCGAGAATAATTTTAAAGAAAGGTCTATAATTTATCACAAATATTTTCCCTAGTTTTCATTCAAATTTAATACATTTCAGTTAACACCGTGAATCTTGGCATAGAGTTTGTAAGCATCACAACTTATCACAAATATTTGCAGTGGGATATTATGAATTACAATGGTTTACATTGTAAGCTCCAATTGCAATAGGAAACAGGTGATGCTCAAGGCATACAAATAGCATGGTCACCACCAACTAATTGAAAGATGATCCATATCATGGGACGTAGCATATTCAAGAAGTAAGAGGATATCAAATATAAGTAATATAGACTTTTCGAAGAGACCTTATAAGCTAATAAAAGATCATTTGGAGCTTTTATAATAGAAGTATAGACATGTAATTCTATATTTTTCGGCTTTTTATAATTTATTTTCTATAATACGTTTTGAGGATTGTTTTATTTTTTTCTTTTCCACGAGACACCATTTTTATGTGAAATAAAGGACAAAATAGCAACCCAATATTAAATGAGTACACAATTGATTAAAGCAAAATTGAGAAGACCGTTAATTTATTATTTACACTACAACATATATTAGCAATTCTCATTTTGTTAAGGTAAAAAAACTAACTTTGACATATTTGGGATACATAGGTAAAAAAATATGAAGTTTCTCCCTCATGTCAATAATTAATATTCAATTCTAATTAATCTCAATTATTAATGAGACAATGAAAAGTTTTGTGACTAATTCATCTCTATCACTCTCAACTTACATCCCCATCTTCTTTTATTTTTTCTATCTCATAATTAAAGTTAATTAAGAAAGAAATTTTGTAACAATAATCTTTATTAATTTGTCATCAAATTAAAGGTTAGTAACATAATTTAAAAGGTTTCAATTTAGAAGTTCAAAAGGCTTCATTTAACTAATTTTGTAAGTACACCTAAAGGTTAGTAACATAATTCAAAATGTTTCAATTTAGAAGTTCAAAAGGCATCCATTTAGAAGCTCAAAAGACTTCAAATTAGAAGCTTAAAAGGCTTCATTTTATATTAATGTTCAACATAAAATTAATGTATTAATTAATAATCTTTTGGATTTCCTATCCTTGACACTATAAATAGCTCATTTTTACCCTATTGTTAGCTTTGCAAGTGTAGACACCTGATTTTTGCAACCCCGAAAATGCAGAAAATAAAAATTTTAATTAAAAAGTCAAACCCTGAGGGGGCCAAAAGTTGACTTTTTGATCCAAAGATAATTGGCCATCAAACTTCCTCTCATTGAAAAGAGCATTCCGACACGGTCCTAACGCAACCGAGTTTGCTGGAATCAGGGTCTGGATGAGGAAGTTATGAGCCGGTCAAACTTTTGGGGGAGCAAAAGTTGACTTTTTGCTCGACCCCGATTCAACTGCCCAATTTGATCCCAGTGGATAGTGGGTTTCAAGCCGATTCCAAAGACACCAAATTTGCTGAAATAGGACATCGGATGAAAAAGTTATGGGCAGTTGAAGTTTCAAGAAAGCTGCCTATGTGGCAAAACAGTAGCAAAAAAAGTAGAATAAATGAATAAAATAAATAAAATAATTGTTTATAGAAAATATCTTAATTTTTAATAATATTTTAATAAAAATCTAAGATTTTTATAATATAATAATAAAAAATCTGATGAGAATCTTCCAAATAAATCAAATTTAATAAAGCATTTGAAATCAAACATTTTAAAAACGTGCTCGCTCGTATTTGAAGTGCGGGCAGGGCATGCCTGCACTTCAAATACGGGCAAGCCTTCTGGAAGGAGACACACGTCACCGTATGCGTCCTGTACGACGATTCGCACGAGATTTGAGCACATGGGCGGCTCGCCCGCATTTGAAATGCGGGCAAGGCATGACCGCATTTGAAATGTGGGCAAGGCACGCTCGCATTTCAAATATGGGCACAAAAAAAATGTCTATAAATAGGGGGCCAGCCCCCCCCCCCCCCCCCATTTGTGTAATCTGGTTCCCCCATTCGGTCCCCCTCTCCCTCTTGGCTATTTCCACGTCCTCATCCTGTCCAAACTCTGCTAGCCCAAAAATAATACCCATTTTGCCCCTCAACCACACCTAATCCCTTCTCCTTTTACCCTTCCAACTTAGGAATAGGAGAACCCCTTTTCAAGCCCATTTTGGAAATCAACGGGAGTGCGGAAGCGCTGCCAAAATCATTCGGAGAACCATTACACACCAAGTTCGAAAGGTAATAGCAAGAAGAAGCTCCTGGTAACACTATAGTCATTATATATCAAATTTGAATTTCTCTACTTAAACTTCGTCTACTATTTGTTTTGCCATCTGTTTCTAACTTGTTTGCTCTTGTTCACATGGTCTTGGGTACCTCACGGCGAGAGAGAGATCCCGTATGAAATATGAAGGAAAGAGACTATTTTTAACACCAACATAAGTTGCTTAAGTCTCTTTCCTTAACATTTTAATGGAGGGGTCTTGTCCTCCTTAACGGTTGTTGTAATCCTTTATCCTTATCTCTTCCCCTTTCTAAGGCTCATTCCTACGCACATGCACAGCTGATTCAAGCAAGAGGAAAAGGCAATGATTTTCCTAATGTAAAACTACAAAAGAAGGAGATTTGGAGCAATATGGAGAAAGTGCACCACACCAAAGGAATTGGAAACCTCAACCAAATTCACCGGAACATCCAAGAAGCCAACTAAATTAATACCAACCGAAATCAAAGCAAAAAACACAAATCAGGCGATGCCCGTAGAGACAGTGCGGTCTGGGTACGCCTGTATTTACTATACGGGCAGGCCTGACCCGCATTGAATCTACGGGCAATGCCAGCCGTATAGCAAATACGGGCAGTTGTAAAATGACATAAAAAATACGATTTTTCGACCCGGTTGGATCCTACTCTGACCCGAATTGGTTTTAACCGGACCCAATGAATAATTTGGACTGTTTAAGTCCACTTTTAGACCATGGGCCTAGATAGGCCCACCAAGATTCCCCTGGGCCCACTTAAGGGGCCCACCTTTGACCGGCCCAAACCAAGACCGTTTTCAACAAACGGGCCCTAGGCCACTTGACCCTTGGCTAATGGGCCAAATCCAAGCCCACCAAGCCCTAATATGTGTAAACAATTTAATTAAATAAATAAATCAAAAGGGTTACCCAATAACCCTACTGGGCCCAAGCCCAACTTTGGCAACCCACGGGTCTTCCAACAGGACCCGTATCCAACCCACCTCACCTAAATAAAAAGATAAAATAAAATAAAAAGGGGCCCACACCACCGGAGGTTCCTGCCAGACCAAACAAAGTGGCATGCTGGCCTAGGATGGGTGAAGCTGACTCAAAACCAGGGAGACCCAAGGGACCCGTCAAATCGACGGGGTGTCTTCGGACTTCCCCGGACGTAACTGATGACTTAGCTAGAACTCTGAAAAGCTGCAGACCAGACTTAGACCCGGATAGAGCAATCACCGTGTCTGCCTACACCTCTCAGGTAGTGGCGACTCCGAATGTCTCGAGGCACGCACTTACACGTGCGCCCCGCGTGCGATCTAGGATTTTTAGGTGCGCACAGCAGGCTAACTATAGTATTCGACCTGATTGAGTGAAAATAAGATAGAAAAACAAGAAAATAAAAATCTTAAGCAAAATATAGAATTGAAGAAAAGAAAAGAAATATTATTAGAATTGAAGGAAATTTTGATTATAGTATTCGATGGCAGCACACCCATCACAGAAAAGAAATTGAAAAAAGCCGAAAAATATAGAATTGCATGTCTATACTTCTAGAATTATTATTAGCAAAGATCCACATGATCTTTTATTAGTTTATAAGGTCTATTTGAGAACTCCATATTACTTAGATTTTGAAGTCCTCTTACTTTTTGACTATAGTATGTCCTATGATGTGGATCATCTTTCAATTAGTTGGTGGTGACCATGTTATTTTTATGCCCTGAGCATCACCTGTTTTCTATTGCAATTGGAGCCTACAATGAAAAATAAAACACGACATCTAACTGACAAATATAACCATAGGAGAGTTCACGACCGTTGTAATTCATAGTAAACAGATGATTTGTCAGGAATTGTTGGGATGTAAACAATAAGGCAAAGATTCTTCATCTAGGAAATACAACTCTACCTTGGATCTTTCCATCATCTCATCTTTTTGGTTTGGCATGTGGCTATGATACCTTGTTTCACAAAGACCAATGGCTGGGAGCCTGGGAGTATCATAAAAAATAGTAACAATTTTTTTTTATTTTTTTCAAATGACAATGAATGAAATAATCTTAACAAAAAATAAAATAAAATAAAAATACATGCATGCACACAAAGTTAAAAAGAGATTTTATATATTATTTAAGGTAGGAATAATTTAATTTGATAAAAATTACTAAATGACAATTAATAATTTAATATAAACTTAAAAGGAAAATTGAATATGGATTATTTTATATATTAATAAGGATAATAATGTCATCTAGAGAGATTCTTCCTTGCAATCTTATTTTGTAGCGGCTGAAGTTTAAGAAAGTAATCTTACTTTACATTAATTATTCGTCTTAGATAACGACTGAACAAATGAAGTTTATATTAAAGGTTAAATATTGTAACGGCTGAAGTCTACCACTTTGGGTGTTATTGGGATGGTCTTATGTAACCGATGAAGTTCATCACTTTGGGCATCCGGATAAAGTTTATCAGCATTAAGTATTCAATATTCTTAAATGCTTAACTAAATTCCATTAGATGTTTAAGAAAGACTGGCACGGGGATGGAATCCGCATATGCATGCGGCGGACGATACCGCCCCCTCACAAAAAAAAAAAAGTATTCGTTTTTTTTTTTTCACAAAAAAATTTTTGAAAAATGTGAACCGTGAGATGCTCCCATCTCACGGTTCACATTTGGGCGGTATCGTCTGCCGCATTTTCATGCGGTAGACGATTCCAGGCCACTGGCACGGTTCCATATAATCGACAATTTAACATGCTATAAGTAAAAGGTATCCCATTTTACTTTTTGTGTTGCCAAAGAAGTGTAACTCCAATACCAAGAAGGACCCTCTGGCTTCTTCTATTAACTATTGATTTCCTTCATAATATATAGTTGTAATATAAACCATACTTTTCCCATTTGATATTATTCAGATTATTGTGCTTAACACTTGCTGAGTCGTCCATTCCTCTTATTAATAATTATAAGTCAAAAGATAAAAGTGAAATAATTACAAGTCAAAAGATAAAAGTGAAAGCTGAAAAAAAAACCAAAGGGGAAAAACTTAACTTAATAATATGAAGAAAAGAATCTCAGCAATATATTGAAAAGAATTGAGATTAAGTTTAAGTTTTTTTTAAGGGAATGAATAGAGTAACAATATTAAGCATTTTTGTCTTTTCTAAGTATTTCTTGTTTTTTGCCTCCACTTTTATTAATCTTTTTAAAATTTTTTTCTACATCTTATTAAGAATTTTTCTTCTTGTTTTTTTTTTTCCTTTTTTTTTCTTTGTTTTCATTTTTAGTAATCCTAGAGAACTACATTCCCTTCAGAAATTCAATGCACACCAACAATGGTTATCATTGATCACAATACAAGATCATCATAATTAATAAGAAGGTAAAAGGCTACAAAGCAACAATCAAAATATCTAATATATTCCCAAAGAAAGAAATATTAAAATACTACATCTTGTACGACTAAAAAGAAAAAGTCAAAAAATATGATTTGTTACCAATGGAAGGATTCAAAACACTAACATTTGATACCATGCTAATTTTGTATAAGTACTAGCTAACATAATTGCATAATTGCATAAAAGCAAGAACATAATAAAGAGTGGCTAAGAAGGTAAGGACAACTATTATGTAGTACTGAGAAAAAGCCCTAAATATGCACACCTAAAGGAGAAAATAAAAGGTGAATCTAAAATATACTTTCATAATGAAATAACTAAAATATAATGAAACAAGATCGTATAGGAGAACTAACCTAATTTTAAATACACTATCACATTCCAGTCCAATTAATTTCATGTGATGAAGAAAAGATGAAGAGTTTCTTGCAGTTAGGCAATCAATAAAACGGTTAAAAAAGAGGGAAGGGAGGGGGGAAGGAACTCTTAAGTTTTAATACTTTATGTGGTAGTCTATAAATCTAAGTCTCTAAATAGTAAGATCTACGTGTCAGGGATTTATGGGATTTAGAGGGAAATTGTTGGATGTTACTCATATACTTCTATAATATCATTTAAATTTACATACTTATAGTTCCTACATGATTGCATTATCTATGATTACTAATTTTGTTTTAGTGAAACAAACATTCTTACTAATTTATAATAAGTTATACTAGTATACCCATTGGGTCTTGAGCATTATATATATTATAGCACGTCTTTTGTTTTCTAAATTGGTTAGGATCATCAATCTAATAGACCACATTGATGGGATAA